>QZLH01000677.1:4374-45852 GCA_003833135.1 Oehlia diaphana
ATAACTAAATTACATAAACTTTTCTTACTATACTTTAAAACTAGGAGTTCTTGAAAGGTGAACGCGAAAAAAATTTTTATGTTAAGCTTTGTCTCTGAAGAGATGAGATTTAATCAAAAAAAGTGTGACTTTTTAGATGGCGATTTACTAATAGAAATGATCGACATACACCCTACCCTTAATGGCCAATTTTTATGTATTATAGTTTGGCTTACAGCAACATTTTTTTATTTCAGAAATAGGTCATGTGTGATGATATAATGCCTGTGTGACATAAAAACTTATATTACATCAGGAAATTTTTTTAGGCATAATTTAGTGTAATCTTTCGAAGGTGGTGTAAAATTTCGAAATATTACACTAAAAACATAATATTACAGAAGTTTACGCTTTTAAATTTAAATAATTATAGTAATTTAATAATATCTCGCTATCTACTGATCCAATTAAGACGATCTATAGCTCATTGGAATCAGCTCATCAAGACGAATCGAATGGTAGTAAAATCACATTTCTACGTTTAATAGATGACTTTCTATTAATGTAAAACTTTGTTGCATACTATAAAGCGTTTTATCAATGTAGGAATGCAATTTTACTACCATTAGATTCGTCTTGATGAGCTGATTCCAATGAGCTATAGATCATCTTGATTGGATTAGTAAATAGCGAGATATTATTAAATTACTATAATTATTTAAATTTAAAAGCGTAAACTTCTGTAATATTACATTTTTATTGTAATATTTCGAAATTTTACACCACCTTCAAAAGATTACACTAAATTACGGCTAAAAAAATTTTCTGATGTAGTGTCCAGTATTTTCTTTTCCAAATGGAAATAAATTTTTATCTCACTCCAGAACATAACACTATTTTTTGTCTGAACCTATTATCCTTATAAAAGCACTATGTCTGAAACTAGTACACCTTATACTCCTACCATCGTTGCTGAAAATGAGACAGTCTCGCCACAGAAGAAATTAAAAAATATAAAACAGAAGCTCTTATCAAATATTTACGGAAGGAAGAGGACTTAGGTCTTGACAATGATGACTTGAAGATATTTCGCAAGAAAAAATAACAGGTTATGCTTTTCTTAAAATAAGCAAAGAAGAGTTTGAACGTTATAGAATGTTAGGTGAACCTGTGACCGTTCTTATAGATTTCGCTAAGAAGTGTAAGGAGTAAAAGAAGTGTGTGTTTTCTTTATACTAAAGTTTGAAGGAAGTGTTAAAAAAATACGGAATTAAAAGTAGTAAATTAATAATATAATAAGCATCTTCCAGTTCACATCAGGTAAGTTATGCTTATGCCAACCTTTTTCATTAGGAATATCAACTCACGTATTTTCTATTTATAGTCCAGACTCCAGAGTTTAAGCTCTACATTAATGACATTCTTCTTAGGATAAAAAATATGGGGCCAGTCGTAGATAGTAATGAGTCTATGCATTGTGAATATATTTCTACAATCCTTCATACTGCTGTCAGCATTCTAGAAGGATTGGTAATCTTGCCTATATCTGGTAAAGAAAGTTCCAACCATGTAAATTATGCGATCAAGAAAATACTGGATGATTTACTTGATGAAATAATATGCATAACCGAAGGAAAGCAAAACTAGCTGGGAAAAGATGTGGCACAAAATCTAATGCAATGTCAAAGTTCGTGCGAAGTAAGTAATACCTTTTTTTTATGTCTAGCCTTCATTCAACTATCAAAATATACTAACTAATCGTCAACTGTAAACATAGATGAACTTAAATACGCTTAAGAAAAAATATAACACAGGTCGAATAAATGCCATTGTCGCAAAATTTGCCTGAAATTTTTCTGGCAAATTGAGAATTATCCTGGTAAATTGGGGTAAATTGTGTTACAATTTTGGGATAATGGAGGACCTTATAATTTGGCAAATTTTGTCAAATTGGCACCAAACCGCAGAATTCTTAATTCAAATGTTGAGAAATTTTTTGGTAAATGATCATTAAATTGTGGAAAATTTTAGGTAAATTTTTATTAATGTTATGCAAACGTAATGCGAATTGTGGTGAATTTAGGTAAATTTTTATTAATGTTATGTAAACGTAATGCGAATTGTGATGAATTTAGGTAAATTTTCAGTAATGTTATATAAACATAATGTAAATTGTGGTGAATTTTTAGTAATCTTATGCAAACATAATGCAAATTGTGGTAAATTGTAGTGTATTTTTAGTAATATTATGTAAATTGTTGAAAATTTAGGTGAATTTTTCAGCAATGTTGTGCAAACGTAATGCAAATTATGGAAAATTGTGGTGAATTTTGCATTTTTTCAGCAAATATTAGCTAAATTTTTGAATAATTTAGTGAAATTTAGAATATTTTTGGACAATTGAGTGAAAATGTTTTACCGATTTTAAACAATTGAACATAAATGGTATAAATGCAATATTTTCGAAGACAATTTAGTGAAATTTTGTAATAATTTTGGACAATTGAGTTAAATTTAGTAATAATTTTAAACAATTTAGTGTAACTGCTATGACAATTTAAAATACATTTAATAATTTTACATAATTTATTACAATATTATTAATTAACAAATGCACAATTATTATTTAATGATGAGAATCTATATTGATCTATATTCAGATATCCAATGATCCATGGGTAATCCCACACCTCTAATTCATTCATGTATCTAATGTCCGATGCCAAAGTAGAAGCTGGTGAAAATCTACAAAAAAGAAAGCAAAGAAACGTTTAGTATCATTTTTTTTAAAAAAAAAACTAAAATTAAGTTTTGCAATGATTTTGTTGTGAAACTCACCAGTTTGCTTTGATTTCTATTATCCAAACGTCTGGAACCTACAAAAAGAAAAAAAAATATTTAGTTAACATTTCTTAAAAAAATAAAAAATAAAACATTAATTTTTGCGACCTTTGTGAAATACTGTTTTGTTTCGATACTTCGAGCTTACAAAAAAAATAAGAAACGTTAATTAATGTTTCTTAAAAAAAAAATAATAAAATTTAAGTTTTACAACACAATATTGCGAAACTTACCAGTTCGTTATATTTCCATTATTCAAATGTCCGAAACTTACAAAAAGTAAAATAATGAAATATTAGTTAACATTTCCTAAAATATTAAAAAAAAATTGTTTAAAAGTTTTGAAGCATACGCTTCAAAACTTACCATTTCGAATCCCAAAAAAGCATCCTGAAGACCTACACAAAAAAAAATAAAGGATCATTAAAAACATTCCTTATAAAAGCAAAAAAAAAAAATTATTTTAAAGTTTCAAAGCGAAACACTTCAAAATTTACCATTTCTAATTCCAAAGAAGCATCCTAAGACCTACAGTATTACACTTTTTGATAGAATTCATGTTCACAGTATCCCATTCTGGACATAAAAAGCATTGGCTATTTGCAAGTATTCTGTACGTCTATATGCAAAATTTAGCAACTAAAGTGAATAGAACCTCTTCATGTTTTGAATGACGAATTGGAAAACTTGTACACAATTATATGCTTGTGTTCTTGCAAATACTATATCTTTTATTATTCTGAAACTTCTTTCAATATAATTATTCATGTTGTTTCCTCAAATATGAAGTTTAGAATGAAAAGATAGAGCCCAAATACTATAACGCTTCCATATAAGTTCAAAGTGTTTGTGCAATTGAGGATATTGACCATAAAATCTTTATTTGAATTCACAATAATACTTATATATTTCCAAATCTGAAGGCGCATAAAGGATTTCTTTCATTTTTTGCATGATACTTCGAATTGTGCAACTACCTCTAAAATGCATGCAAGACATGAAAAGTGCAGAGAAGGCGAATACCTTACAAATTACAATAAAAAAATTTATAAAAAAATATTTAATTTCAATTATTTATTTATAGTAAATAATATTTGGATAAATAAATTAAATAAATTTATAAAAAAAAATATTAAATTAAATAATTAATAAAACTAATTAAAAAATCTTTATTTCTATTGCTCAAAAAATATTAAATTAAATAATTGATTTAAAATCATTAATTGGTATATATTAATAAATTAAAGTGGAATCTTTACTTTTTGGCCAACATAATTCTAGTACGTTCTATTTCGTGCTTGAATTATCTGTAAGGAAAATTTTTAGGCCAAGTTGTACTTCACGTCTATAGAAAGCATGTTGTGAAAGAATTGACTTTAATAGGTTCAATGCTTTCTCTAATGTTATTTTGAGTTCATCAGAAGTAATAAACAATCCAAGAGAGAGAGCTCTGACTGCACAACTTGTGTAAAGTAAAGTTATTGACATTTTAAAGGTTCAAAAGATATGGAAGCATCTATATAATAAATTTCACTGGATTTTTGGTTTAAATTTTATACACTAGCGAGAAGCGAAATATTTTGCAATTAAAATTTTTCTCTGACAAATGTTATGCAAAAAAGTAAATGAGGCTGATACACCACAAAAAATCACATGTGGGTAGAAAAGTGACAGTGATACTAGAGTAAATTAATTAAAAATGGTTATATAAATCATGTATCCACATATCATATTTTGCAGATATCCAATGATGTCTTACTACACATAATGTTAAATTTCAGCAAGAATTTTTTTGATATCGTAGTAATCATACTGTGAGTGTCTAACCTCTCACATAATTTATTTTTATACCCCTACTGCTATACTTTTGATCGAGGTAAAACTTTATTTTGAAACAATATGTTTTGAGTTTATAAATGCAGTAAATAATGAATATTTCATAATGATGTGCGCAATTTTTTTTTTTGCATTAAATAACTAAGCTGTGCATTTCAAATACAAATTATTTAATAATCAGCAAAAATAATTATCAAATATAAATCGATCAAAACATGTAATATAAACTAAATTAGTGATGCTTCTTCCTTAAGCTTTTCTTTTTTTTATGTTTCTTTTCAACAGGAAATGTATAGTGTTCAAGTGGAGCTAAAAGAAAATAAATATAAAAACTTTTAAAATGAGTAAATTTTGCACATACTATCCTTAATTTTTACATAAACATTT
The DNA here is from genome assembly GCA_003833135.1 of Oehlia diaphana. Lineage (NCBI taxonomy): Eukaryota > Fungi > Glomeromycota > Glomeromycetes > Glomerales > Glomeraceae > Oehlia > Oehlia diaphana. The sequence continues at coordinate 9,418 of QZLH01000677.1, forward strand.
TTAAAATAAATAAATTTTGCATACCATTCTTAATTTCTACAATAATTTCTTCATCAGGTTTTAGGATCCATGGCACCCGTTCAGTTGCAAGTCCTTTTGCCACTCTTTCCACTCCTTTGAAGTAATCCCCAAGAAATCATAATGCATCTGTCATACCATCCAAATTAAACACGTGACCAAAGCAGTCCAGAAAAAGCATTCTGTAGTAAAGTTCCCCAATGATAATGATATAATCGAAGCTATACTTATTAACTTCCTCAATATGACCGTCAAGTTCTTTTTTTATATAATAGATATAGTCTTTTTGATCTTTATCGTGAAGCTTGTAGCCAAGTGAGTTTGCAATATAGCAACGGTTTGGATTCATAATGGTTTCAACTACCATGGAAAAATTATTGTGGTACCCATATATTTCATTCTTCTTATCACTCGCTGACACTTGCCACATGGGAGCATTACCCTCATTTTTCCAAATTTTAGGTCAATCATCTGGGAGTACAAGATGGCAGGGCCTTTTCTTGTCCCATGCAATGCTTTCCAAGGTATCGACTCAGAGCAATTGCTCTAAAAATGAAAACAAGCAGCGGATTTTATCTGAATATGCTAAAGTAATCATTTGAATACTGGTATTATTTCTATTCTCTTCATCGCTATTAGGTTGTTGTCGTTATATGTCTTGACCGTTAGTCTTCCACTGCAAATTGATATCCCAAACATAAACCGTATTATCTCCTCTTCTTTTACTAAAATCATTAAATTTACTGTTGATGGGTGGTAAAACCTCTTCATTTCCATCATCTCGATTTTGTCGGTCAAGCTGACTTGCATTCTGTCAAGATAACTTAACTTGTCTTAATAGCTTATCCCATCCTTGAAACCCATTTTCATGAAATAGTGTGTATATAGCAGACATACTACGTCCCACACCGTTATCACGAGAATTTGGTGACAAAACGGTGGGATCACCATAATACCTGCAGTCCTGAACAGCGTTATGATTCCCTGAGTCCTATACATTTGTTTAATACATATTTTCTACTTTTTAAAACTAAGATACTGTACCTGAAAGGTGTAACAAAATCTGCTATTAGTTTTTTCGCCCATTTTTCTTGCAAAGTGTTTCAGTCAAAGGCATATATATTCAAAAAGAGAACTAGAGTTCCGAATGGATTAGGTCAGGTCAGATTAATTGATAAACCCGACCTGAAATTTTTTTTCAGGTCAGGTCAGGTCAGGTTATATCAGGTTGTCTGTTTGACCTGACCTGACCTGAAACCTGAAAAATTTCAGGACTATTTTTATTAAAGTANTAGGGTTTTAGCAATTCGTAAAATATCGCAAGTTTTTCCCAAAATCCAGTATCATCTATGGCTTGAATGATATTACGATTATTTGTTCTTCCATTTGTTGTTAAAAGATTGGAATGGGTAATTGCCATAATCTAATAAAAAACAAGAATTAGCATAATAATATTAAATTTTTACAAAATTGATACATTATACTTACTCTTATATTATCTCGAAGTAAAAGAATAGTTTTAGCGGCTTTAGAGAAGGTTGCCCAACGTGTAATACAAGGATACTCCAGTGTTAGATTTGGATTTTGAGATAATTCTCTCAGTTTTGCCAAAGCCAAATTTGAATTTCGAAAATGGTTAATTATTGCCAAAAGCATTTTAATAATAGGTTCAAAAATGGGGGATGTCACGATTTTTTTGACAAGCAGATTCGTTTGATGAGCCATACAAGGTACAGTAAGAACCTTTCCACCTATTTCTAAATCCTTTATTTTTAAATTAATAATATTATTTTTAGCTAAATTAAATATGTACAGTAATTGTAAAATAAACTTACTTCACGTATAAGATGTTGCGCTTTAGCCATATCTGGTCTACTATCAGATACGAATCCTATCCATTTATCGGTTCCAAATTCCATTTCAACCTTTTTATATGCTTCAAACATAATATTTCCGGTATGATGAATATTTGAAAAATTTTCCACTTTCCAAATTTGACTTTGACGATTTTCATTTGTAAGAATAAAATTAACCATACTCTGCTTAGATACATTTGTCCAACCGTCTCCGGACAATGTCAAAAATTTAGCATCTGCAGCAAATTTCTCTATTTCATGTTCTACTTCTTCATGAACTTGATCTAAGATTTCTGTGCTAATCCATTTTCGTGATGGCAATTCATATGAAGGCTACAACATTTTAAACAATTTATTGACTTCAGGATTATCAACAAAAGAAAAAGGAACATTTGCCGAAAGTAATGCACGTAATAGTTGCCGATGTATTGCTACTGCTTCATTCAAAGGCATATCTTTGTCTACAAAAGACTCCATAGATATTTGTGTAAATTCTGAATTATTTTCATCTGCATTAGATAAAAATAAACTATTTGATTTTAGAATTGAAATTTAAAAGCATTTAATTAATAATATAAGCAATTTACCGTCACTTATTTCAGCTGGTTCAGTACAAGGACGTTTATTTCTATTTTTTTTCGTATTATTATTTGTATTGATTAAATTATGTAAAGAATTACGAATTTCTTCATTAACTTTAGGACACTCTTCTTTAAGATGTTTTAACATGTTAGCAAGTACGCCATCCATTTTTCTGAAGCAATATTTGCATTTTGCTTCATGGTGAGAACTATTGAGTAAAGGCCCTTCAATAAAATGAAGCCAAATTGGACTTTTCTTTCTACCTTGTTTCTTTGGAGGCATTATTTTAAGCTTTGATTTATATATATAGAATAATAGAAAGTAAAATTGTAGAAACACTCAAAGTCTCAACGTGTAGCCGTATAGGCACGTAGCAAATTTAAAAAAAAAGATAATCCGATAAATGATAATCATTAGATATCACGTGATTTATTTCGACCAATTATATTTAATTTTATTATTAACTACTTATTAATTACTTATTAATTTACATAGGTTAAAAATGCAAGAATTTCAATTTACTTAATAAGTACTTATTAAGTTATTATTAAAAATAGTTATTAACTTAAAAATTAAAAAATCCCATCACTATGTGTCATGTTCCACATCTGACTTAACCTTGTACTTTTGTATTGCGTTTGCGAGGTCAACGTCAAGAATGGAAATAGTCAGAAATTTGGCTTTCAACAGCTTTCTTTGAGTGGTAATCGGTAAATTTCCATGTTCTGTGAGAAATTGGACTTCATTAAGAACATTTTCAGGAATATAACGATACTTTGATGAATACTTTTCGGTATCAGAAAATAATGCATGGTTATGCAAATTATTGAAGGTAGTAATTGTAATGATTTGAGAATTTTGGTGGCAATTGAAATTTATACTCCAAGGACATTGTTGACGTTTCGATTTACGATCTTGATGACTATTAATATTGATCTATTTTTGTGGTAGATAACGACCGCCAAATTTGCATCTAAAACTTCAGTGCTTAATGCTTCCATCCTCGTAACGACCTAATCGTTTCTTTATGATCGCAAATCCATGCTTTTTACCGTATGTTTCCATAATAACATCAACATCATTCCATGATCTGTAGGTATAGCCGATACAAAGACTTGTAGTTGAATCTTCAAGATAAAGTGAATATTACTTTTCGTTGATTATAGTATACGTATGACGAACTGATAATCTTACCTTCACTTTCTAAGTTCCGAGATGCTATGTTACTTGTTTCAACCTGCTCTATATGAGAAAATAAAAGTATAAATATTGGCAAAAACAAATCAAATACATCATAAGAAACACAACTTACCATCATTAGTATCATTCTGGTGGTATACTTATTCCGATATCCTTTCTGTTTCTGTATGTTTTGAAATAAGAATGATATTGTATCTACTATTTAAAGTACAAAATAAGAACTTTACCTTCATGGGATGTCATAAGTGTGTTTACAGATTCCTGGATATTCGATTCAAATTAGAGTTCCGAATGGGTTAGGTCAGGTCAGATTAATTGATAAACCCGACCTGAAATTTTTTTTCAGGTCAGGTCAGGTCAGGTTATATCAGGTTGTCTGTTTGACCTGACCTGACCTGAAACCTGAAAAATTTCAGGACTATTTTTATTAAAGTATTAAAAAAAAATGGTATAAAACTTTTTTTTTTAATATAATATTATAAAAAAAAATGTTTTTGCAATGTTTTTTTTTTTAATATAATATTATAAAAAAAACGTTTTTGCAATGTTTTTTTATTAAAATATTGAAAAAAAATATTGCAAAACGTTTTTTTTTTAATATAACATTATGAAAAAATTGTTTTCGCAACGTTATCATTGAAATACAGTATAGAAAATGAATTCTCTATGGAAAGTATAAATAACTCTGGTCATTTCAATACTGTAAATAGTGAGATTAGAACCTGTACTTGTCAAATTAGGATGACCGGTACACCTTGTAAGCACTAAGGTGCAGTTTTGGTAAAATTTCATATATCAATATTTAACTTTGTATCATCTTTGACTTCTAATGACCGTATGATCTATGCTTACATTGCAATTGGTAAGAAAATAATTAAAAAGTAAGATTTTGTTATTCTATTTATTAATTTTTAATTTTTTCCTTTAAGCTATACTGCAGAAGACAGTTCTTTTTATGTATCATTATATGCAGAATTTATTCCACTAGATTGGGAAGGCATACAAATGGAAACAATAATGCCAAATAATACTTTAACTATCAAGCATAGGTTTGTAAACTCTTCCTTAATAATTTATTATAATTTACAAACTTATTCAAACACACTATTTTGTAGGGAATCGAATAAAAATGTTGAGGATGATATTATCACATTTATCAATTTTTTAGAAAAAATCAAGAAAGACTATTCAAACGGATATACACAATTATATACTGCATTAAACAAATTTGCAGAATGTTATAAAGTAGCAAAATTGAAATCTATTTTGCAGTTAGTGTCCTTTCTTTATGATATTAATTGCGAGTTAGACCTAGCAGTTAATATCAGAAGTGGATCTATGATTCATGTGCAAGTTGAATCTGTAAAATGACAAAAAACAGAAGGGTCAGGATGTAAGAAAAACTATTTTCCATTACTAATAATAAGAAAAATCTGGAAAATTTGGATCTTCAGATTATTCTTGGTCAAAAAAAAAAAATTGGCAAAAAGGAACATAATTTGAGCAAGAATATATTAAAAAATTAGCTAAATTAAAACAAGATATTATTGTGATAGAATTCATCGCTTTATAATGCACTTTTTTTAAATATTAATAATAATTACATTTTTATATGTGATAGTATTTGTTTTTTATCAATTATAATGATTTATACATCTTTTAATTAAAACATTTTTAATAAATAAATTTATAATAAATAGTGTTATTAATTATTATATTATATTATTTAAAAAAAAACAATTTTTGAAAATTTATCAGATTTATTTATCAGTGCGAAATAATTTTTCTGATTAATAAATCACGTGATTATGACTGTGGTGCTGTGGCTGTGCTACCAACCTGGCACACAATATAGACATGCCACAGAAATTTTCAATGTGCACATATGCACATCATGCACATAAATTTTACACATTACTTTTCATACTTTTAAAATATGTAAAAATTAAAGTTTCATACTTAAAGTATAAAAAGTATTGATTTCTTGCTCTTAAAATTTTATGTTTTTAAATTTAATAAAAAAAATTATTTACTAAAAGTTAATAAAATAATAAAATATGCTTTATTGATAAAAAGAGATAAGTTCATTTGATTTTTACTTTGAAATTTATGTCTGCTTATTTATTAATAAAATAAAATGCATAACCCATAAAATAAATATAATAAATAACACCTAAATAAATATAAAAATGTGTGTCTCCTAAAGCAAATATAATAAATAACACTTAAAAGTCCTAAATAATATAAAAACACATATCTCCTAATAAAATAATATAATAAACAACAACTAACAACAACTAAATAAATATAAAAATGTGTTTTTCCTAACTCTCTTAATAGATATAATAAAACAAGTATGATATATAATCTAAATAAATATAAAAATGCGTATTGCCTAAAGAGAGATAAAAAGTATATAATGCACTTAATATTGTTACAAATTATAATTATAACACCACAAATATGTAAAATAATTCAATAAAAATAATTATTAAGTAATGTTATACTTGTTAAGCAACTTTATTTAGCTTTCAAAGAATGATTAAAATACCAAAATTATAGACTAAAGTTGCTTACTGAAACCTAAGGATTTAGGCAAGATGGCGTTTTGCCGAAAAGTAAAATTCTGCCAAAACTATATTAAAGTTATATTAAAAAACTGGCGAAACTCTGGAAAAAGGTGAAACTGCCAAAACTTATTATAAATGCCGAAACTGCTAAAACTCTACCAAAACTATAATAAATCTATAGTAAAATTTTGACGAAACTAATTGTAGGATTTTGAAGAGGTTTAGACAAGCAACCTTATTATAGACCTAGATACAATGGCTTTCAAAACAATTGTACAATTATTTTGTAAAATTTTTAAAATATATCAAAATATTTTTAAAATTAAAATATCAATATAATATCAAAGTTAATTAAATTATAATAATAAAATAATAATAAATATATTAAAAAATTATTGTGATATTATTTTGAAATATTTTTATAGACCTAGATACAATACAATCACAAAATAATAATAAAAGTATAATAAAAACATTTTGATATATTAAATATATTTTAGTAATATTTAAAATTATTACAAAATCATTTCAAAAAATTGGCCATTTTTAGTAAAGTAATTTTTGTATAAAGAAAATAAACAAAAAAAATAAAAACAGTTAATATAGTAGTTAAAAATAAATTAACAATAAATTTTATACAGCCAAATCTTGATATACTGAACTTCTGGTTCAGAGATAAAAGTTCAGTATATAGAAGGTGTTTAGTAAATAAAATTTTTTTTATATACTGAACTCTATAGGTAAACAATAAAAAGTTCAATATATCAAAAATCATGTGATTATTCATACAATATTCACAGTATAAAGATTGTTGAACTTTATTATGTAAAAAAAAAATACATAAATATAAAAAGTCTAAAAAATTATATTACAGTCCTTTGATATAGTGAACCAGTGAATTTTTCAGACAACTATAATAAATTTCCCCTTGCTATAACGAATTAACCAATCAAATCTCTTAAAATCTTCACTATAACTCTATAGCGAAGTTGAAGTCTGAATCCTAGGGTTTGTTATAATAAGGGTTGACTGTACTAATAAAATGTAAATGTTTATATTATATTATTAATAAAATGTAAATGTTTATATTATATTACTAATAAATATTTAAAAAAAAAATTATATTATCAATTATTATAATACTATTATAATATTAAGTCACGCATGATTCCATCATATGTTTAACTAACTGCCTAATACCGATTGAACTTTACTATTTTTATTGAAATGAATAATTTGTTTTTTAAGATTATATAATATATTTCTGTTATTGAACTTCATAATAAAAGTATTGGATGGATTATCAAGAAAAGATAATACTTTGTCCAATAATGCTAATACTTCTGAAGTAGATATTTTGAGTTGTAGAATTAATTCTTTTTCTTCAAGATCTGTTTCATTTGGTTTTACTATATTTACAATTTTATTATCATTATTAATTAAAATAAATTCTTTGGCACTCATTAATCTACCAAAAATAAAATTATTATATTGATCCAATAATTTTTGGATCTCTTCTATTTCATTCAGGCCATCATCATTTTGTTCTTCATTGAAAGGTGAAGGTAAAGGTAAAGGTGAAGGTAAAGGTAAAATCGGCAAAATTTCAGTTTTTGACTAATAATTACAAATAGTTTTACTTGTTATAGCTTCCCAAACTTTTGCACAAAGTGAAGTAGAGTCATTTATCTTCAATTTAGAAACTGGTATATTTAACTCCATTTCATTATCATAGGCCTCAATTCTATCTTTTATAAGTCTTTTATGATATTGTGCCTAAGATTAATAAACTAGAAAAATGAAAACCGTTGAGGGTCTATCGCTTAAACGTTTAATAGTAACAATAATTTATATATATATATTAATGATTACAAAAATGTGACACAGTGTTACAAAATGTGTTGCTAAAAATAAAGCATTATAAAAAATGTAATACAAAATATAAAAGGAAATAAGTAAAGGCTAAATTATAGTGATGTAGGTGTAAAGCTCTAAATAAGTCAGTTTGGTTCAGATTATAGACAGTTCAGATTAGAACTGAAATCCGTAAGAATCAAACTGAAAAACTGGCAGTTCAGTTCAGTTTAATTCAATTTTTAAAAATATGCAAAAAATTGAATAACTGGAGATTGAGTGATCATATAAAATTGAGCTATATATCATTAAAATCCTTATAATAAGATGCGTCAAATAGTGGTAAGATCGTGTCTCTAGTATTGATAGATCACAAGTTAGATCATACCAAATGTTTTACATAAAATTAGCATTAAAAAGCTATCTATCGATAATAGAGACATGATTTTACTACCATTCAATGTGTCTTGGTGAGTTGAATCCAATAAATATTAATTTGTCTATGTATGATTACTGGATGGTGAATAATATTAAATTTTGCATTTTTTAAAAATTTTAGAGCGTTATAAAATAAAAATGCTGATACATAAATTTATTCATTATCCAATAGTTATACAAAGATAAATTAGGGCTTATTGGATTCATCTCATAAAGGCGAATTGAATGGTGGTAAGATCGCATCTCTAGTATCGATAGATTACAAATAAGATTACACTAAATGTTTTACATAAAATTAGCATTAGAAAGCTATTTATCAATGTTAGAGACAAAATCTTACTACCATTCAACTCATCTCTGTAAGACAAATCCAATAAGCCCTAATTCATCTTTATACGACCATTGGATAACGAATAAATATACTATGTATCAGCATTTTTATTTTATTACGTTCTAAAATTTTTAAAAAATGCAAAATTTGACATTATTCACCATCCAGTAATCATATATAGGCGAATTAATATTTATTGGATTCATCTCACTGAGATATAATGAATGGTGGTAAGATCATGTCTCTAGCATCGATATAGTGTTGCTAAGTTCAAGCCAAACTGAACTGAACTAAACCAAACCGATAGGATCAGTCCAGTTCGACTTCAGGATTTTGAAACTACAGCTCAGTCTGACTTGAAGATTTTCAAGTTGCAGTTTGGTTTGACTTGAGAAAACCAAGTTGATGGGAAACTGATGGGGCTGATGAGGTCGTTAAATTAGTTAAATAATTTTATTAAATAATAATCATTCTACTAAAAAAAAAAATAGTTTTTTCATTATTAAAAAAATTTTGTTTAAAAATGATTTTCTTAATTTGTGTCATGTGGTTTCACAGTATATGCTAGATTATTTATAGATGATTTACCAATAATCTTTTTTAACGTTAGGTTTTTCTTTTTTTATTGTAAAATGGGAGATGAAACAGGTTTTATTGATATTATTAATGATGATGATAATGAACAGAAGGAAAAAACTGATGAAGAAGTATCACTTAATTCTTCAGAAAAGAAATTAACAAATTTACCTCCAGCTTGCGCACCAAGTACTGTTTGGCAGCATTACGAAAGAATTTATGATAATGAAGGTATTCATATACATACAAAATGTAATTATTGTGATCAAAAATATAGTATAAAATGTTCTACAATTACGCTTAATGATCATTGGAAAAGAAAACACCTAAAGATTCAACCTGGAGGAGTAGGATCAATAGAAGCAGCATTTGATAATGCACGATCACAAACAAAATTGCAATCAGAAGATCATTTAAATAGTTTAAACGGGACCCGTTCACATTACCGACAATCATTTTACCGACACTCATTTTACTGACACTCATATTACCGACAATCATTTCACCGACAGGTACATTTTACCGACACTCATTTTACCGACACTCATTTTACCGACACTCATTTTACCGACACTCATTTTTACCATCAACACTTACAGTTTCACTACCCACTTCGGTTATGAAATTAAAATACATATTTAATATAAAGAATTTACCATAATATATAAAATAAAAAATTGATTAATATACAGTATAACAAAATGTAAAATACTATGATATTTATATATAATAAAATAACTTGAATTTAATATTTAATTTTATCAATTTTATTTTTAAAAAATTTATTTCAGCTTCATAATATATTGTACTTATAATTGTTATAATTTTCTTAATTTAGTTTATATAATTTGCTTTTTTGTAAGCATTCTAGAGTATTTCAAAATGATAATTGAATATAATAGTGTACTGAATATTATTTCAATTAATAATAAATAATAAACTAATAAAAGTTTTATTTTAAACAATAATAAATAAACAATAACAAAATAAATAAATAACTATTTCTATATATTACTTTATTTTATTACATACTTAAAATTATATTATTATATTATTGTTTTGTCGGTAAAATGATTTGTCGGTAAAATGATTGTCGGTAAAACGTACCTGTCGGTAAAGTGAGTGTCGGTAAAATGATTGTCGGTAATATGATTGTCGGTAATGTGAACCAGACCCCAATATGAAACCGGGAAATAATAAACTCTGCAATTTTCAACTTTGTATGAAGGTAATTATGAGTGCGACAGGGGATTACAGTTTTAATACCAATATTCTTGGTATTTATGTTTTACTCTAGCGTTAAATTTATTGATACAATAAATATAGAGAGTCAATTATTTTTGCTCACTCTATGGAATATTGTCCAGACTCTAGAGCGTAGTTAAGGAATAATATTAATATTTTTTCGCTTCTACAGTATACATTTTAAGTTTCTCAAATAATTTACATCGACCTTAATAATTTTAACTTTAGAAATTATAAGTAGACTTTAAATTTTGGTTATTGATTTCCAACGCAACAAAATATTTTTTTATTATGCATGATTGACTCGCTTAAATAGTCCAAATTTTTAAATTTTTATTGATGAATGAGTGATATCAAGCAAATTAAATAACTTATATAGTGTCGCAGTAGTCAGATTTATATGCCAGTTCTTTAGAATTATGGTTAGTATTAGGGTGAAGGGATTAGCCGGTTAGGATTACAACAATTAAATCTGACTAACATTTTTGCGGTGGTGCTAGGATTTTTCAAATTAAACCAAATACATAACTAATTTAATGTGATCAAATTTTTTGTCAAATTAAATAAGTATTACCAAATAATAACCATCTAAATTTATTATATGCACGGGGTTAGCAAATTACGAATTTTTTGTAATATTTATGCAATCAATGAAAGAAGCTTCTCAAATTAATAATATATTAATGCTTTAAAATGTTAATAAAGTTATGATTCAAAATAATTTCACGAAAATATTACGAAATTTACTACATAAAATTTGACACATGGATTTAAAAATATTATGTTAACCCTTTTTTTGAAAAATAAAATACATGACTTAATTATATATTTCGTTATAAAATGCGTCTAATTAATATAATATCGATATACAGATTAAATTAATAAAAAGATAGGGTATAATCACATCAAGTAATATAATTTAAAAAATTATTCGACGTTATTGACTTATTGCTCAGTCAATTAGGAATATGCAAGATTTTAATGACCAATATTTTTACCTTCTATTGATCACCGCAGCATTCCTAATGACCGTCAGTAGCGAATGAGGGGATGCAGTCAAAGGCTGATATCTCTATTCTCCTATCCAATGACTTCTATTTATTGAATTGAGATTGTTAATATCAATGTCAAATTCCTTGGTAACATATTCTGTAATTTTAAATTAAGCAAATTTAAATATTATTCGGGTATTTGTAATAAGCATAACAAAATTACTTACCGCTATTTTGAGGCAAATTGAAGTTAATATCAAATTCTATTTCTTTCGTAAAATAATCTAAAAACATATAAACATAAAATCTAATTAGATTTGTGGAATAATTAAATATTTTTTAAATCAAATAAAAAGTCATTCACCATCGTTTTTATTTTCGAATAATTTTCTTCTTTTAGTACTTCGACCTAAATAATTATTTTTTTTTTTAAAAAAAAGGAAAGAAAGAAATTTCAATAATTTTTTTTTATTTACATTATTGGCTAGGTTTAATACTCGTACCATTGTCATTGTTGTCTTCGACTGAATCATCTTCATGCTTTATTTTATCTAAATAAATACCGATAGATACTGTGTTATTTTTCTGATAGTAATAAAATGGATCTAAATGAACGATTAAAAATGAAATAATATTGAAAATTTATTTTATAACAAAGTCAACAAATGTATTTAATAACAAAGAATTCAGTTGTTTACCAATAGATTGACTCCTTGAACTCCTCAAAGACATTGCAGAATTAATCATGCCACTTAAAGGTCTACTCTTGTAAATAGCACCTGAATGATTAGTTATTACAGGTCCAATATCTGGTGACTTTATAATTTTAGTTGGATTATTAGTAAAGATATTTAAAAGTTCCTTATCGTAAATGATGCTATCAATTTTGTTATATATATCAGTAGCTGTTGGTTTTTTCTCTGGATCCGAATGCCAGCATTCTTTCATTAATTCAATATATCCATCAGGTGCATTTGTGACAATTGGAGGTCGTAAACCATCACATATATTAATGATAAGATCAACATCATGGTTTCGATCCCAACAAGGTCTTCTACCCGTCATAAACTCCCACATAATCATACCATAGCTATATATATCTGTAGCTTTAGTATATTTTTGCCTTTGAAAAATTTCTGGTGCCATATAGGGAATAGTACCATATATTTTATTATAATCATTTGTAGCATCTGTCGCAGATTTACTAATTCCCAAATCACCTATATATGAATCATAATTATCAAAAAAAATATTTCCACTATGTAAATCTCTGTGAATAATACCTACACTATGGATATTAATAAGTCCATTCGTAATTTTTTTTAAAATATTCAACTTACTAACCCAATTGATGTTATAAAAATCATTACTTATATAATGTTTCAAATCACCTAAATTATAATATTGCATAATAATCGTAAAATCTTGAGTATTTAAGTCTTGAGTAATTCCAAAATAATCACTAATGTAGCTTGCATATTGAGAATATTTATTAGACGGTTTCGCCAATAATTATAATATATTTTAAGCTATAATAAATAAGTTCGTTTGATTAATTGATGACATTATTAAAACAAATTAGTACTATAGAATAGTGTATTACCTCGTTTAGTTCTCTAGATGTGATGTTTTTAGAATTATTTAGTTTTTTGAGAACAACTGTATAGTTAGGTATACGAGGAATATAATTACGTTCAATACTATACTAATCGATTGGACCATCAACCCAAGTTGCTTTATAAATTTTGCTAAAACCTTCTTCAGCAATAAATTCTACATTTTTAAATTGATCATAAGGGACAAACTCCATTTTTCCATATTCTGATACATGATTAATTTGTGTATATCTGATAAAATCATCAATAACCTTGTTTCCACTTATTTTAAATATCATCTTCATTATGTAACAATTGCGACAGTTTCTGTGACTTTCATCTAAAGGTTTCCTTTTATTACATTCATCACATTTTCTTTTTTTATATTTTGAATTGATTATGGTTTGTGTTGGTGTCGGTATTAGAAAGTCAGTTTTATGTTTATGAGTTATTAATTGGTCCATGATTATTTAATTTTATTTCGTTCTTTTGAAGCATTCAAAGAAACTACCCAGCTAAATATATATAAACAAATTCCACGTATAACCCCTGATGGAAATTTCCCAATGTTTAGTCCTTTAGGAAATTTATTTATATATAGAAATTATGAACGTCATCCTGCCTCCCCAGAAAACTCCTTAAATGACTATGTGGCTTATATCATGCGACAAATAATTTTTATCTTGTTTCCTAATATGGAATATTCATTAAAAAAAAATTGTCATGCTCAACTTCTGTATCATCGTAGTAAAAGTGATCAAAAAAATTATCTAAATTGTTTTAAAAAGTATTATTACAATAATTTTTAAAGATTTTATTAAGAATTTTGATAATGTTTTATATTTATAACCCTTTTTGAACAGAATATATAGAAACTTTGCATAAATTATCGCATGTAATCTAATTCGAACAAGTCTTCCTAAGTTAATAAAATAAATTATACCCTGTAAAAGATTTAACTTGATAATTTCCATGTTTCAATGCTATAAATTCCGTTAATACTGTATGATACATTTACGGAAATAACATGGAATAAAAACACTTTTATATAAGTAATTTGGATTATACAGTAAATGATTTTTTATTCTTTAGAGGTTAATAATCATTTCTTTGGTAATATAAAATAAATTAATAAATTTAATATTTATATCAATATCTACTAATTCGACTTCTTTGTAAGATAATCTTGAAATATATACAAAACATTTAAATCAAAATTATAAAATTAATATAGTGTTGAGAAAAAAATTATTATCATCATTTTTTTTATTTTCAGCCAATTTTTCTTTTAACAAATATTATTACAATGGCAAATATTAAATATTAGAAAATTAATTGATGTCATACCATCATCATCATTATCTTCAAATTTTTCTTGACTTTTTTCTAAATTAACAGATTGATCCTTGAACTCCTTAAAGACATTGCAGAATTTAATCACACACTTAAAGGAATTCCCTTATAAGTAGCACCTAAATGATTAGCTGTTAAAGGTCCAATGTCTGTTATTATTACGTATATTTTCGAGCACAAGTGCCATCTGTTATGACGACACTCTTCGGGTCATTAATAATATGTCGTTATAACTAGGGATGGGAACGCTCGGATCACGTGATTTCGAGTGGCTTTTGAGCCGACGTTATATCTAGTGGGTTTCGAACTTATTTGAGCTAGAGGTGTTGCTAAGGTGGTTAGGAAGGGAGCTCTGCAAGTGCACCTCCCCAGTTTCACACTGCGGTCAGCCCCAAATACCAATAAATACCTACTGATGTAGGTGGTCCGGGGTGGGTTTAGGGTGTCCCTAGTTGGGCCACCCTAAATCTCTTAATTAGGTAGGGTCCATTCCTCGGAATGGATGATGGACTTAATGTTGGGCTCATTTCTTAGGAAACATGCTCTCTTAGATAGTACTTCCGACTTTACATAAAATAAAATAAAATAAATAAACTTATTTGAGCTAAAAATCCTGTTAATAATAAATGAATTGGTTATCTTTCAGGATTATCAAAAAAAGAAGAAATTTATTAGTTAGAAATAATTTTATTAACTTTTAAAAATTGAGCCGGGCCGACTCCAAACTGACTTCGGAAAATTGGCTCAAAATAGGATCGACATCAAAATTATGGCGATTATTAACCAATTATTGGTTGATGGCCAATCAAATTTTTTTTGATTGATCGTCATCACATGCACTACTTGTGTCTTTAATTTGACGTAAGAAGCACACATTTTGCTTAATGTAAGTCGATGGTAAGCCAACGGTGAACCAAAATCGAGCCGAATGAGCCGCTTCCATCCCTAGTTATAACGAGGTATAACGGGTGACACTTGTATCACTAACTATACAATCTATTTCCCCACAATTTTATTTCTTAAAAAAATACCAATTCTATTCTGAGATAATAATTGAACTTCTCAGAATATTATTCAAAGATTTATGGAAAAAATAGAGGCCTATAAAAATTTATTCCGTGCTTTTATTCCGTAAATGTATCATCACGGAATGGAAATTATCCAATTGAAATTGCTTAGATTTTCAGTTATTTTTCCGTATTCACGGAATTTTTATAGAAATACGGATAAAATTTTTTATAGGGGAGTTAACATGTTAAAGCCAAGAGAACTGTGGGAGCTGTATTAAAAAAAATATATATATCAAAAATATATTTATTCTATCATACGTATTTGAAATTAACGAGAATGATATTATATTTTGAGTAATATAGTAGTTATGACAACACATAAAAAATTTTTATTCAGAAATCAATACAATGATTCTTTAGGAAAAAATGAAAAAAAAAAAAAAAAATATTTTTAATTATTTGGCATCTTAATTATGATTTATAAATAAATAAAATTTTGATTTGAATTAATAAATTAAAATTACAAAAAAAAATATTTTCTAAATAATTATTCGTGACTGAAATTTGTGTTCAATTTGTGTTCAAAAAGGTTTAAATTAATGATATACTTCTTGATTCTCGCCATTTTTTTTTAATAAATTTTACAGATTTCATATTGGGATCGTAAAATTTAATATTTTCGACATCCATTTAAAAATAAATCTTGTTCAACCAAATATTTAGTAAATGTTGCGTTTCAATCCTCACAAATAAATGCTAATTTCATTAGGTACTATAAACTTTAAAGGTGAATAAAAAAATTAATAGTGACTGTCACGTGTTTACGGACGATGATACCTTATGGCGCTGCATACAGTACCCCCTTCAAATAGTACCAGGGTATTATTCAAATTCACATTCAGGTATTCTTGAAAAATACCCCGGTACTAATCAAAATTCGATTTTGAATAGTACCCCGGATACTAATCATATTCCGACTTGTGTACTAATTTAATTATAATAAAATCAAATGTACCCCCCCTTCCAATGCATCCCCTCTTCCAATGTATCCCCTTTCAATAGTACCCCCTCCTCCTATAGTATCCCCCCGGGTACTATTCAATCTAAGCGGACTTTCTTGAATAGTACCGGGGTACTATATGCAGCGCTATACGGTAATTATTTTGCCGAGCTGCATATACCGGGATCGACCGGGATGCAAATGTATCGTTCTTATACGTGTACGACATACTATCTTATACGACCTATATTGTGTGACATATACGTCGTATAAGAACATAGCACCTGATCGTATAAGAACGATACATTTGCGACCGGGATCCGGATACCTTCTGATGATTTTCCTTTATCGGAAAAACTCCTGCCGGATATGCACAATGTGGCATGCCATATACGTTTCACATCACCTTAAATTTAAAGAATTTCTTACTCCGATACTCCACATTTGTATCACAAAATTTTGGTTTATAAACTGTCAGTTATTACTTTAAGCTGTTTAAACTCTTTTTCAATTAACAAAAAGACATTACCTATCAAGAAAAAACAACAACATACTCTTAACAATGTCGTATTCCATACAAATTAAAAAAGCTATATTAACAAAAAATGATTCTTTTAATGACTTTGGTTATTTAGACTTCGATGATGAGAAATATTTTGATGTTTCTTATTTAAAATTTGATGATGATAGACTATATAATCAAGAAATAACTTATTCTAAGTTAAAATCAGAATCTCATCAAGAAAAGTCTGCACAAATTAGACAACAAGTTCGCACCAGATTAGCTGAACTTAAAGGGGTAGATCCTAACTCAATCCCTTATCCACGTTCAAATGACAAACTTTCAGAATACAAAAGGAAAATTCAACATTTAGAAGAGAAATTGGTATTTTCTCAAATAAGTTCAGCTAAACAAGTTCACTATCCATGCTCAAGTTTCAGTCTCTTAGAACACAATGATTTAGAAAAAGAGTCAGGTCAAGCGAGGTCAGCAAAACTTAGACAACAAGTTCGCAACAGGTTAGCTGAACTCAAAGGGGTGAATCCTAGCTTAATTCCGTACCCACGCTCGAATATTAAACTTCAAGATTATGAAGATGAAATTCTGCGTTTAGAAATAGCAGAACGAGAGTTTCAAAAGAAACTTCAGCTTGAAAAGTTAGCGAAAAAATCAAAAGAGCTTAAGGAGCGAGAAGATAATTCATACAATAGTCTAAAGAAGTACGGTATTGAAGATAGCAGAATAACAACAAAGACAGCTAATAAATTTAGCGATAGTAATAAAGAGCAAAGTCAAAACAAAGCAGATAATTTTAGAACCATAGTTTTTGACAGTGATGAAGCGAAATATTACAGAAAAATAGCAGCAAAATCTGACGTTAAGACTATAAAATTAATAAAAAATCCCCATTTAGGTAATTACTTTTTATACACGTAAAAGGAAATTTTTATCACTTTTAAATTTTAACGCCTACAATCTCATACATTTTACATTCAATCATAGCAATTGTTGACATTTCCTATAGAGAAGATAAGGACGGTAAATCTGCATTCTGGGATCATTATACATTTCAACGTATTACACGTTATCCAACTCGTGTAGTAGGTGCCACTAATAATGCCAAGCTTTTTAAAAATGTAATATATGATAAAGCTTACGGTTTACCTATCAGTCATTGCGATCCTTACAATTTCAAACCGACACCTCCAATTCTTAATCTTTATCCTTATCCTTCTGATGATCTTCATGGTCTTCTCCTTATTCCTGGTAGTCATTCCGATATTAGTAAAATTCCTAACTATGAGGTTCGTCTAAAGAATGAGAGGAAACTTGTAAAAGATGCATTGAATCGAGGTCGTCCAGTATTAGGCATATGTGCTGGTGCATTGGAAATCTGGAAACTTTATGGTGGAAAAGAAGTTGCAGTGCATCATCATTCATGGAAAAAGATGCCACGTCTTACGGAGAAGGGAAGAGTTGGGGATAATGTTATGATGCATAGTCTTCGGATTTATTCTAGATCTATATTGGCAGACGCAATGTATGGAAAAGCCATAAACAAGCAAAAAAGTAGGTATTTGTGTTGTCAAATTTCTTAGTAAATAACATTACAAATATTTAACTTTTATTATTTTTGAAGCTTTTGTAACCAATAGCGTTCATACTAAGGCTATGAGTCCTAGTATTATTCCACCCAATATGAAAATAGTAGCTCGGTCTTTGCAATGTGATGGTGCACCAACTAATCGATCGCCGGAAGATAATGTTATAGAAGCAGTTGAGATGTGCCATGGAGCACCTATGCTTCTTATTCAATGGCATCCGGAGGCTTTCAATGCTGATGATACTGATGGAATATACCATCGAAACATTCTTACCTATATGGCAAAAGCAGGTGACGCATACTATTGGAAACAAAAGATGCTTTTAGAATTAAAAGATCGATTTCAGTTTGAAGATAAATCCAGTAGGTTTAGTGGACGTAGTATTAATAATCATTTTCTTTATTATTTATAATTTTTGTAATTGGTTATAAAAAAATGTATATATATACATTTACAATAAATGTTAATAAAAAAATATTTATTAATTTCTCATCAAAGCATAGCATAATAATTATGCGGGAAATATTTATTCGGTAAATAATGATTTATATCAACGATCCGCAACTACCCAAAACTTTAATTAATTAACAAAAAAAAAAAAAAAAAAACTTTATCCTACGCTAATGAGATTTTGGTTAACTTATATTTATCGCCATTTCCAATTTCATAATTATCTCATTAAGGGATTATTTTTTGAAAATATTTAAATAAACTTGCTAAAACTAGGAAAAATAAACTTATTTTTATTATTAAATGCATGAACTTTAGAAATACCTAATACTTATTATGACTGAATTCCAGTGATTTTTTCCGTGCAAGGTGCATTGAATATAATCATCATTATATCATTATGCAGGTTCATTTAATTTCTGGTATAGTTTTTAAGCACCTATTTTCCATTCGATCTACAATATGCAATTCTAATCCAACAACAATAAAGCCAAAAAACAAATATGTGCAGAACTGTATGGATTATCAAAAAAAAAAGAAATCGATTCAGCATTAAAGCTGATATGTTTCGAGAGCTATCTGATATGTACAAAGAATTTCTTTATGATGTACAGAAAAAAATTGATGAAAGCCAAAAGACAACCAATGATCATATAGACGTGAAAGAGCTAATGATGATATTGCGCCGTGGACAAGTTTAAGAGTAATGATGCTAACTGACATGATCAATTATTAAAATACAAGCTTTTTTTTGACGCGGCAATACAGGGCAAAATTAACAATTAGTCTTTATTTACATTAAGTTAAACTCATTGGATGTTTGACGGACTGTATAATTTAAACATCGGATTTCAGCCAGAAATAAAAATGATGACACAAGTTAATTGACCCAATCCGAATTTTTAAATCAAGTCGGAACTAACTTACCTGACCACGTTAGGGTTAGGGTCGTACTGTTGCTTTGACACGGATCAAACTTAGTGGTTGAATTCTTTTACCTGGTAGCAGCCATACTTACACTACTTTTTTTCTTCATTTTAGATATGAAACTTTGATATATTACCAGAAGCATTATGGACTACTTGTCATTATCTAAAGGTAAGCATGTGGCCCCTGTTTAGATGTTTACAGAATAAAAAAAGTCGATACAAAACTTGAAGATGAAATAGAAAACAAAATTAAATGATTAAAAATATAAAAGCTCGTTAACTTTTAATAATATAATTAATCAATCATAATATTTATAATTTTATATTCATTAAGGTCGGTAAAACATTTTGTTAGCGGGCAATTGACAAGGAGACATCACACTTATAAGGTGAGATTAGAATTTAAAGTGATGATGATGGGCTTTTTTGACAGGCTACTTACAACTCTTCTGATTGGGTACGTCCTGATTAAGAGGATACAAGTTTCCGAATCAGGTGCATATTCTCTGGTACGTTCCGGGACCCGGGAGATGCTTGGTTGCGTCCTTCGAACCTGGCTATCTGTACTAATATTTTATTCAATAACTACATTTTCGTTCTTTTGTTGAATATTCGATATTACAGCAACATGCGAACAATGAAATAATGCCGCAGTATCTAACATGAATAAAGCGGTAAATGACGAAATCAGCATGTCTGCATGTTTGCACATGAAATAACTGATCCTGCCAGAAACAATTGATCTTGAACAACTGATCTTGCCCGCCGCTGAATTTTATTACGTGATTCTATTCGGAAAGGAATCAAATTATTCTCTGATTGGTTATTGGTGAAATAATTTTTTCTCAAAATTCTGCTCTTTGCATCAAGAGGAGTTAGGTAAAGGAAAGGGAAATAGTAGCAGGATAATTATGTAGCGCACATGAATTATTTTTCATTTATGGGTTTTTTTTGTTATATAATTATCTATTAATTAACATTACAATTTTGTCATAAATAATTATCATTTAAACATCTGATTTTATTAAGTCCATACATAATTTCAATATTTTTTTCTTGTTATTATTTTATCTAATTATTTTTGTGTTACAAACGAACTTATATTGATTGTATTTTTGCGATTGTGAAAAACGTACGAGTTTGTCATAACGTAATGTTTGTTTTTTATCAGTTTCAGCGTTCTCGCTCATATGTATAATTAATTTAACACGTGATCATGGGATGCAACCAGCAAAAATAGTACAAAATTAATAGAGATAATCGAAATCAGAATTTAATTTACACCTACGCAGAAAGGTGCCACAAGCTCTTGATAATTACGAAAAATGTATGTAAAGTGTATGTCATATGACAAATGTGGAAAATCATTTTTATATGTACAACATGGTTATGATGTTTAGGTTTAGTAATATGATTATTAATCAACAAATTAAATTGTGATATCGCACTTGTGAATTTGAATAGCTTTTTTTTCTCAAAATAAGCTGATTTCCCTTACTCGTGTTCCTATTAATATATAAATCATAAAAAATAACTTGTACAGAGGGAATATTAGTCACCAAGGTAAAAACGAAGGAACCTTTGATTATGGAAACAAATCAATTAATATTGAAACCAGCGAAGGAAAACGAGAAAAAAATTTGGAAATTTGCGGAATGGGGAATAAAGTTGGTATCGAAAGTGGTACCAGGAACAATTGTGTATATGACAGGTTTTGCAGCAATTCCCATTGGTGGTTTAATGATTATTGGCAGTTATTATGTTTCCGGGCTTGCAGGAGAAATATTATATAATATTGGTTATGATACACTATTAGGAGGCTCCTTTAAAGTCTTAAAATATCTCGTGATTGGTCATAAAGCAGCTAATATCATTTGTATTAATAAGAAAATGACTATCGGTGAAAAAAATATATCTTTCGTGCGAAATTTGTATAAAAAATTGAGAAAAATTGTTTTATAAGACTACGTCTTCCTGTTCTAGTTTCTATTTTTTGATTTTTGTCTTTTTATTGATTATTTAAGGCTATTATTTTAGTAGAGTAATTATTACTTTTTTAATAAATATTCAGAAATACGTTAAGTATTTTTTTGATTGCGAGCGTATAACCATTTAAAAGCTTTATAATAGACTCAAAAGTGCTGTTACTTTATGTTTATTATTGATTAGTTTAACGCGTGCACATGTTTATTATTTCATTAATTACCAGCATCAGTGAAAATGTCACTTGTTTTTCGTTGACTTAATATCGCAGTAAATCTCATCTCTAACTTATTTTTGGGATCGAGGTCTTCAAGAAAGTTCCCATATACTGAAATTAAAAAAAGTAAACAATTAAAATTGAAATTACAGTGAGAAATACCATTTAAATTTTATATTACATATATTCGTCGCATAGTAGAATTTGTATTATTAAACCAACTGATTATACTTTGTCAGTTAAGGTTAACCGAATTAGATTTATCATCAAATAATTTTATTTTTTTCTATAGAAATTACGGAACACGGCAGATTTTATTGCACTTAGAAAAGCTTACTCAGTATTTTATTACTATACTTATTTAGCTGCTGATATTCAACTGGAACATTAACAACTATAATAATGACATGTTTTACACCTACGACGAGTATTTCTCCTGACCCTAATAATTGAGGGTGGTTGATTTGTTATTAGATATTGTCCATCCTATGACCTGCTAGTCAAATTTAAATATCAAATTCTTTCAAAGTCAAAGCATATTTTTTCTTATAAATATAAATAAACAGTTTTGATAAATTACATTTGTGTTTTTTATTTTTTAAAAAAAAGCCAAATTTAACAAATGAGTAATTTTTAAGGGAATGCATAAAGTCGATGATAAATAAGTATTTGAATTAAATCATCGCACAATTGATATAAAAAATCAGTTGTTTTTAATTTTTAAAAGAACGACATTTTTTATTATTGAAAATAAGTTTTTTTCGTTTTTATTAGAAAGAAAACGATTTTTATTATTTATTTCGTTTATTATTTATTTCGTTTTTATTAAAAAAAATAATAATTTCTATAATTTAAAAAAAAAAAATGATTTTTTTTTATTTAAATAAAATCAAGTCAATAAAAATAAAATTTAATACTTAATGCATATTAATTTATCAATAAAATATTTTTTAAGTATTTTTTAACCTAAGAATATAAGAATAATAAAACTACCATTTAAAATTTTTAAATTTATGAAGAAATAGTAAATATAGAAAATTGGATTTTGTCTGGAATGTAAACATTTGAATATATAAAAAATTACGAAAACATTCTACAAAGTTCTTTTCGTTCTAGTCGAACTAAACGTACAAAAATACAAAGATTATTCGAAGAAATACCCATGATCGAACAAAGGAAGAAAAGTTCTTGTAATATTTATAAAGATTGGAAAAAAATAAGCGAATTTTTTCAGATATTATCAATAATGTTGCAAAAATTTTATATACAGGAATTATAAAACAATTTCAACACTTTAACTTTTATAGATTTAATTAAAGGAGTTTTTCCTTTCGAAATCATAGAATTTTATTCGTCTTGGTATTAGTAAAATATAACTATGGAGTTTTTTTTTTACAAACAGTTTTTTAAAAAAAATAGAAGAAAGAGTATATTAATAATAATCTTTACAAAGGTGCACAAAGGTTATTAAATAATATATATTTTCGAAAAGATTATATTACAGTTGATCCAGATTAAGTTCATTTTTTTCTTTATTTTCGCCTTTTAGGTAGATTGGGTTTATTTTTGAGTGGTTTATTGGGTTTTAGTTCAAACTTCAACGTTACCAAGTGGTGTGGCAACGTACGATCCCCAAAAGCCACATCTCTATAAAATAAATGGCGAAGTATTTTTTTTTTATTCTATTTTGATTGTTAAAATTTATTTTTAGTATTAACAATTCGCTAAAATAGTTTCATTTAAAATAATTTTAGTTTAATTTAATTTTAAGTATCAGTTTAATGAAATGTAATATTACGTCAAATGATATTTTGTATGAAAAATTGCATTATGTTTGCTAGATATACAATTGGAAAAATCACAACGCAAATTAATTATTTTTATTAACTATATTAAAGCTTTGTTATAAAACTTATTTAGATTTATTCATCTAGTTTGATATTTGTATATTGCTTTTTCAGTCAATTAAAAGATTCGTATTCTTGAAATTTGTAATTAATAAATCTTCCATTATGGCATCTTCGTTAGCATAGTGTGGCATGATGATGTTGTTGAATAAATTGTTGATATTCATCTTGTTTGTTTGATAATAAACGATCCTATTTTGCATTTTCCAATGACCTGAACCTCGCTTCTTCTGCAAGTTTTTCTCTCTCTTTCTCTGGTAATGTTATCGCTAATCTGTTACTTGCATTGTGAAACAATAATGTTACGATTTTATTTTCGTCATCCATTCCCACTTCAATATCTTTATCTTCAGTTTTCTCGAATGTGATGAATGAAAGCTTAGAACCAATAAAGATAACACTCCAATTCATCGCGATCTTCATAACAAATGGGATAAAAAAAGAGTGGTGATTTATTATCTATCATTTCTGAAGTATCAAATAAATGGCAACACAATAACTTCCGATGCTTCCCAAATTTCAAACGACATTATCTTGTCATCACCGTCATAAAAAGCGAGTGTGTAATCATTTGGTTCTCTACTCTGTCTGATAACGCCAGAAGTTGCTTTTGCAAATTATATTAACTGTTAATAACGCATCCGTATCTTCATAATATTTAAAAATAATCCCTTGTACTATAAAACAATATGTAGAAATGTTAGTATTATATATTGAACTATGAAATTCTCCATAATTTATTAAGAATACGTACCAGAAAAGTTCCTTCAAATTTTTATTTTGGAGTTAAATAATATAACAAGGAAATAAAATAGGATAAACTAAATCTCACAAACCATACCTTCATAAATTGTATAGGAAGTTTGTTGTTACCCCAATGCTCACTTGAAGACATCATTTTTAGACTATTCAAATCCTCGTTTTTAGTATGTAATGATGCCATAATTTCCAAATTTTCTTCTTATTTCCTGTTCGTCTTCAGTATAATAATAAGTAATTATTTTCCAACGAGGGTTAGTTTCTGTTCTATCAAAATGTGTATGTTGATTTGCGTGTTCTGACCAATCGTATGTCAAGAAAGTTAGTTCAAGAACACCACACCAGCTTTAGTTATGGTATACAAGCGTGTCAAAATGTAGAGAATTTATACTCATTTTAGAAACAACATTTTTACATAAACTACCAGTATTTGGCAAATGACAAGACAAATGATTCAATGAATGATGTTATCATGGAGTCATATGTTCATATCAAAAATAGATCTTTCCTTTTTTGGATAATGCCCAAGCAGCATTATGTAATTCTTGAAATTCTGAGCTAATAGTTTGACAAAGGAAACACGGGGTTGAATCTATTAAACCTCACCATATCGGTCGTATGAATATCTTATTTTGCTAGTCGGTGAAAATTATGATTAACCCCAGTGACACCCGAAAAAATTCCGCAATAGTAAATTTATTCATCACACGTGTCACGTGATCACGTCCCTCTGTGTTTCCATTTTCTATAAGATCTGAGGGACTTAGTTAGTCAAAATCCTATTTGTCACGCCATTAGTCGTCACAGTTTATTCAGATTTTCGGGTGTCATAGGGGCAGTTAAAATTATGAGTATACTGCGGTAAGATTTTAGCCTGTCAATGTGAAAACTAATTATTTCCGATCGAGCAAATCACCCAAGATTTTTCATCATATACGTGGTGATAATTTAATCGTGACCATTAATTGAGATATATTAATATTAGTAGGTATACAAGAAAGATTAATTTAAATACATGTAAAATAGGGGATAGGTCATGGTTATTTTTTCGATTTATTATTCTTGTAGGAAGAATATGCAAATGTAATATTGTAATATTTAAATTTAGTACCTAATATCACTTTAATATAATTCCTTATATAGTATTATATGTAACCTAAGATCTTCTAAAACATTAGGTAATATCTGACAGCACCCTAATTCATTATCATTTATTATTACTTAATAATGAAGGTATTTTCTATTTTAATTTTTTATTTTAATTAATCTAAAATTAATTTATACTAACTCCTGTTGATAGCTTTGATTATCAGGAGGAAAAAGCGTACGATACGGATACTGTACTGGGTATGTAACAATCATAATGCAGTTAAGTGCATTGGAAAAAATATGATCCGGAAAAAAAAAATTGAAGGATCCGGGATTCGATAAAAAATTGAGTAAGCGAAATGAATTACTAAAAATGGGTGCAAATAACTGTAAAGTTATTCTAATTTATAATCAGAAAGAAACTTTAATTTAATAAACGATACCAATCACAAAAATTGGTTCGTATTATACCGTGATACGAAATTTTGTTATCGTAACGCAAGTAACGCCAATTTACTTCAACCAGAAATAGTTACGGGACATTTCGCCGAAAGGACGTTTTGCTAAAAAATACGGGTATTATGAATAAAGATTATTTTTCGGCTCGGCGAAATGTTTCGATACCATCAGAATCAGAAATATGGTATAATAAATTAAAGAAGTGAGAACCCAAATTTATAAAAAAATACCATACATTTTGTTCATATTATTGCTTATATTAAGAATCATTAATTTTAAGAATTATTAAATTTAAAAATATCAATAATAAAAATATTAATGTTTAAAATAAAATTCATTAATTTTCGTGAAGTATATTAACTCTTAAAATAAAAACATCTATTTTCGCGATTTTTTTTCGCGAAATATTATTTGTCAGAATTCTGATCGTCGACGCCATATTTTTTGAGTTAGCAAATCGAATTATGATTATCTAATTTTAAGAATAATGACAAAGAATATTTTACTAACTTAATTTGGTAAGTTCACAAGTAGATATAATTATTCTCTCACGCAATAAGTTATCGACTCCCTTCGGGTTTAGTAAATATTTTAAATATGCCAAAATTGCTTAAAGAACATATTTTTTATAAATTAAATTTTTATTCTGAACGTATGCAAAAATGTCTTCATTCTGCCACTCAAAAATATATTGATAGTAATGTTCATGATGATCCAAAAGTTTTTGATAATATGTATTTAAAATTATTTCTACTCCTGTTGCCAATGTTTTTATTGGTGAAGTAAGTATATTTACGTTCCATTACTTGTTTATATTTATTATTTTTAAATTTTTTTTTTTTTTAATTAAATATTTACTTTTTTTTTTTTTTTTTATAGGAGGAATCGAAAAATGATGAAGTTGTAACAACATTTGCAGAATTTACAAGTGATTTATCGGCATTAATAAAAATTCCACCATTTCTTAATTTTTTTTATCCGGGACTCCTTAACCGCATTCTCGTGAGTTCAGGATTATATAATCCAGCAATTAAACATAGAAATATATTAATTAAATATATTAAAAATCAAGTTTGTAAACGTTTGAAAGAGAAAGCGAAATATGGTGATTCTTGGAAGCGTCCTGATGATTTACTTCAAGATATTATAGAACAAGAAGATATTGATGATCTTAATAATGTTAATTATCTATCATTAGATGATAAATTACTTTTATTTCTTTTCGCTTCAATTCATCCTCAATATATACAATAATTATATGAAGAACAATTGGAAGTACATAAAGAAGCTGATGAGAATGGTGTACTTCCATTTGAAGCTCTTGATAATATGAAGAAACTAGATAGTTTTATTAGAGAATCTTTCAGATTAACTGGTCACATATTAGCACTTGATCATTCTGTATTAAAAGATTATACTTTCTCTAATGATTTACAATTACCAAAAGATCATACAGTTAAGATTTATGTTGATGATATTTATCAAGATGAATTGTTACATGGTCCAAATCCGAAATCATTTGAACCATTTAGACATGTAGATACAAATGTTACTGCGTCAAAAATTGGTAAAAATTTTATGTTATTTGGAGGTGGTAAACACGCGTAAGTTTATAATAAATATTTAATTTTTTTTTTATTTTTTTTTGCAAAATATTTTAAAATTAATCTAATTTTCATTAAATTATTTAGATGCCCTGCAAGATATTTTGCTATAAACGAAATCAAATTTTTTTTGCATAACATTATCTTAAAATATAATATTTGTACAAAGAGTGGTAAAATTGAAGGAAGAAGGATGTACGGTCCAACTGCATACCCAAGTACTAGTGGAATTATTATCGAAAAGAGGGTTAAGTGAAATTTAGAAAATAACAAATAATATGTGGTATCAAAATTGTTGATATATATATTCTTATTCTTGAAAATTTATATATTGAAAATTAAATCTAATTAAATTTTTTACGTTGTAAATGTAAAATTTATAATTTTTTTTTTTATTTGATTGTAAGTTATGAAATTATAAAATAAATGAAAATTATAAAATGTTTTCATTAAAATTAAAAAATTTACTTTACACTTGGTGCAAAATAGCAGAAAATTTTATAACTGATATTATCGTAATCCAAAAATGCGTAGTTATATTAGTAACACTTTATCCCGTTGATCCAAATATCTGACAATTTATTTTGTAAATTATTATAGATTTATAGCCACATTGATTCGATTATAAACAACGATTAATTGAAATAAATGATTCGATAACTTAGATCACTATGATTATAGTTAAATAAAATGATAAGTTATATATAGGAATTGCTTTAACCAAAAGAAGGTTAGCAGAAAAATTAACTCCGAGATAGACAATGCCGCAATATTCTAAAAATGAGCAAAGCAATTCGTTGTTTATAATTTTTTTATAGGCCAATTAGGCCAATACTCAATACAATCTGAATTGATTTTCTGCGCCTCTGTGACGTGACTGCATCACGTGAATTGAATTTTTCCACATGGTAGTGTATTTATTACATTCCCAAAAATCCCAAACCGCGCAGCATATGCCAGATGACGGCCATTCTTTCGGGATTTCGTTCTATTCTGGATTTTGTACGAATCCCGATTATTTTTAGATTTTATATAAAATAAAGTAATTGGATTAAAAAAAGTAATAATCATTAAATTTATTTTATATTAAAATTGGACCAATTTCTACTTCTTAGCAACAAAGCGGCACCATATTACATAGAATATAGCCAGGATATTCGTTATTATTTTAAGTTTTCTTATTAAATTTTTATTTTTAAGTAAAAATTATGCAGAAAAAAAAGCCTTTTTCTTTCTATAAATTTATATATATTTGCTATTAAAGTCATATATTTATCTATAAAACTAATTAACTTTCGTGCCAAAGAATAAAATAAATCTATGAAATTCAGATGTAGTACAATTTAATTATTAAATCAATTTTACACAAATGTTATATTGTTACAAGCACTTCAAAACGCGCAGTACGCACACAGAACGCGCAGTTTGTTCGTCAAAAGGTTTAAATAAATATCACATTTCCGAAAAATAAAAAAATTTAATTAATCAAATTAAACAATAAATAAATTTTATCTATATAGCCGTTAATTAATTTTTTATAATGACCCGCTGATAGCCGAGAAATTTATGCGTTCAGGTAAAATTCCTAAAGTAAAGCTTCGATAATAATTTTTTTTTAACATGATTTTCTATTATAAAATATTATGTATTTTTTTTTTAAATTTGAGCATGATCTTTATTTCCAATTTTATATTCGCTTTATAATAAAAATTAAATTAGAAAAATTATGTGGTGATACGACAAAAATCGGCAACTTTATTCAGTTGATAAATGTAATTTATATAGCAAATATACATTCATTGATCAGTTTGTCATAATACCGTAATTTAATTTTAAACGAAGCTTGTTAAACACACTTCAGTCGGTTATTCTTATTTAATTAGATGGGAATGTCCGTATGCAACACTGCATAACAGCGGTAGAAGGTAAATAAGATAAGTAATAAATCGAGAAAATTTCCGTGTTTATGAAATCCTAGTCAAGTAAAAAAGATAATAATAATTGTAAAATGATGTCTATCCGAAAATTATTTTCATTATTAAAAAAAAATTCATAAATAATTTAAAACGTAATTACAAAGATTATTATATTTACTTGAAATGGAAATTGAAATATGGTTAAATTAAAATCAATAAAAATGAAGTTGATAGAGGAAAAACATTGAATATTTCGCACACTTTGCTATTGCTGACTAACGAAATGTATTCAGTAATATCGTTAGGCTCTTATAATTTCGCTACAATATGAGTTAAAGTATAAATATACATTTTTATAAAACATAAACGAGATAACATTGCGCCAGAGGAAGTCGTTGATGTCATAAAGGAATATCACGCGGATGAAAAAATAAAGTATGTATGATATAAGCATCCAACGATGCATCCAAAGGTCTAAAAGAGGTAAAGGACAAGCTAATGGAACTGGAAGGGATTTCTACAAAAACTTCTAGCGATATGGAATAGGAAGCCATCAGATCAGATCAGAGGCTCTGAATACATTCATACCCTTAATGTCATAGATGCTCATTACACATTGGTACTTATTTGTGCAATTTCTTTACCTTCAATTATATTGTATATTTCAACTTTATAATTCAAATCAATATGAGTTTTTTTTTTTTTTTTGATCACTCAAAAATAATTGAACATTTTTAATACACTTAGGAAATTGAAATAATTTAATTCATACATTGCAAAATTACCTGTATTTATTAATTCAAAACTATTGAATATGGCCCCTACTCTCGCCATACTCTGTCACTTCCAAAAATCAAAATTGAAGTGTCCAACCCCTAATCCTTCGAAATACAATAATAAATAATACATTCCTTAACATTAAAAAATTAAATATTTTCTGGATGCTGCTCCAATCATAAGCCAGGTATCAAATGAATAATAGGCAAAATAAAATAAAAATAAAATAATCAGAAACTGGACAATTCTGCTCTATTAAAGAAAAGGATACATTTAAACCATGTCCTCAGGAGTTAATCTATGTTTTCTAAAAATACTTGGTAACCTAGAAGAAAAAATGCGAGGAATAATAAATTTAGCATATACATAAATCAATACCTTTTTAGTCATACCCTTCATCCAGTCTTTGAGGAATATCCAGTTAGGAAGTAAGAAATCAGCTGCCTATAAAAAAGCAAATATGATGAATTTATTAGATTAGTTAATTTAAATATAAATACTAAAATTAGTACATACACAATCCAAAAGGTAATCTGATATTTTATTATATATCATATTAAGTGCAATCAGATTAAACCTTCTGAAAAAACGTCCAGCTGACTCAGGATATTCTTGAAAAATCCAAATGAAAAGGGAAGGTACCATGTGATTTCCCCTTTCCATTAGTTCTTTCAAGTTCCTTATAGAGCAGAAGTCCAAATAGTTATTGTATAGTTTTTTGATATAAATAACTATTTGTTGTCCAGTTTCTGATTTGTGAAAATCTAGAACTAAATGAAAAAAAGTAAAAAGAAAATTAAAAAAATCATAAAAAAGTGATGGCCTTCCAAAGGCCAACACAACCAAAGAACCAAAAAGAAACCCAGTAAGAAACCATACAGTCCTGCTGCATGGTGAAAGGCCTGGGTTATAATAGAGCGGAAGAATAGTACGTTGATAAGCCATTTTTTTTTATATTGCCAGCAAATAAATAAAAAAGGCTTGAAATTTTTAATTTTCGCATAGATAGGATATATACAGTATATTGTATTATCCTCAAATTCTGATTGGTTAAGATTATGAAAGTTGGCGTTGGCGTTATAATTACATAATTATTTACAAAACGCGTCAATGATTAATCAATAGTATTGTAGTTATCGAAAATATCACGCGTTTTTAGATAATCTGTTAAAAGTCAGACTGCCTGTCGTATTTTATCACTACTATTTGGTATTCCGCCAGTTATAAACTGTCCAATCAGAGTATGACCCACGTGACGATCAACAGTCAAATTCCAAAAAGTAGTCCTTCGCTTTCGCTCTGGCAAAAATCGGAATTTGTTCACAAAACGAAATATTTTTTTTTTTTTTTAAAAAAAAAAAGGATGAGCTTACACAAATTAGCTATGATTCTAAACTCTTATTTTTCAAAACATTTTTATCATTAAAAATAGTTACAGTATTTTAAAAAATCGTTAAATTATTAGATGGTAATATTTTTTGAGAGCAAATAGCCAAATACATAATTAAAAGTATTATAAATATTTTTTATAGAAGGCCTTTTTTTGGGATCAGGATCCCAACAACTTTTCATTATGGTGGCATAACATTCTGGTGTATCATCTGTAACTTTAGGTCGGTTTCCTTCAATAATCTTACATATGGGATGAATATCATGTTTACATTAGCAAAAGGTTTACAACCCGTAGTAAGTTCCCACATAATCATGTCAAAACCATAAATATCAGATTTCTGAGAAAATTTGGACTCTTTAAAGATTTCTGGTGCAATATAAGGTAACACTCCATATATTTCATTATTTGATGATCTACCATTTACAGCTTGTGATAATCCTAGATCTCTAATTTTCCATTCAATAATGAATTGTCGATTAAAATTTCATCCATCACGACTACCTAAATCATATAATATGTTTACTCTATGGAAATCTCGATGCATAAATTTTTTACCTAAAAATATAAAAAATTAATAACCTAATTTAAAAAGTATAATAATCAGTAAATATAAAATATAGGTACTCATATGAAACTTGATTTAAAATATGTATTTTTTGATTCTCATGTAATATTTTTAAAATTCTTCTGCAAATACTTATGAAAATCTCCTCCTGACGCATATCTCATAACTATTATACAATCCCCTAATTCAGGAACTTTTGTAAAGCCATACGTTTTAATGATGTCCTACATGAATATTATTTGGATCGATACTTTATGTATTCTTGCCAATTTTTTTATTATTTTCTGAATGATTATAATAACATATGAGAATCGGTTAAATGCAAATTATATAAATTGACATTTAATTTTGTGCAATAGCTTAAAGTAAAGTAGACGATTACCATATTTGTTAAATCTTTAAGTATAAATATTGATCTCGTGATCCAAATAAATAAACATTTTTATAAGCAAAATTGTAACTTTATTTATTTACAAAATTCTTTATAGAATTTGATTGTAAATTCTATAAATCAATAAAACATTCTTAGAATTCTACAAATGCTCTAGAATTCTTTATTTTTAAATTGTTTTTCGTGTTGCCTTACTAAATTATTAATTATGTCAACACCTAATGTGGAAATATATTTTTTTTTATTATAATCTTTTCAGTCTCCATTTTTCAAATAATTTTTCAATCAATAGAAAATTCTATTTTTTCTATGAATTACATGATTATATGGAAATTTAAAAATATATCAAATTTAAAAATTTAAAAATAATAAAATGGAACCTTTCAATGAAACTTTTTTTTTGGCCAAAAAACAAAATAAAATCCAGTCCAAGTTTAGGGGTGCAGACATTTGATTAGTGACGCTATCTCAATTTGCGCCATATTGTGTTACGTCGTTAACGGCTATACTAATTTTCATTGGATCCGATGTGAAATTAGCTCGGATTCATGTAATGAAGGCAGAAGACATGGGTCCGGATGATTACTAATGATTACAAATCAAACCGTACGTTTTTATTTAATTATTCAATAGCCGATTTTAAAAGTTGATCATCGCTGTTTTCAGAAATGTTAGTAACCTGAAATGTTGAATATATATTTTACACCGAACAAACAAATTCAGGGTTAAGTTCATCTTTCATTTTCAAGAATACATTTTTGGATTAGTATATTAGTATTAACTTTTTCGATTAAGAACTTCTATGAAGAATTATATGTTTTATACAATATTATTACTGAAATATTTTTTATAAATAGGACAACGCTCAAAAAATAATCATTTCAAAAAAATTAACTATGACGGAACAATCAAAAAATTATAGACATAAAATTGATTTTTTATTATCAGACAATATGCATTTAAGTCAGCCAACACAAACCATACCAGTTAAATCAAAACAAGGTAAAACATACAAGAAATGTAACGGATGTAATAGAAGAAGAAAACCTTTTGGGGAAGATCATCAGTTTTGTCGTCTGTGTTACAAATTAAAATCAGTTTTTAAATCAAGTGGAAACAAGGTTATTGATGATTTTATCAAAAATACACAAATTAATCTTACCAAAAGCGAAGGAAAAATGGAGTTTGTTCCTTATGATCAATTCAAAAATATAGAATTTATTGCCGAGGGAGGATTTAGTAAAATTTATAAAGCAACTTGGATTGATGGTCCAATTCATTGGTATAGTATTAGTCGTAATATCGATAATATTAGTCGTTTGAAGAATGATATAGTTGTTCTCAAAAAACTTGTTAATTCCAAAAATATTACATCTAAAGAGTTAAATGAGGTATAGTAGTACTTTATTTAATTCTGATTAGCAAAACGAGTATATAAGATAAATAAATTAATATATTTATTTTATTATTAGCTCAAGATATTTTATCAACTTTCTTCAAATGTTAGTTGTATTTGTAAATATTATGGAATCACTCAAGATCCTATTACCAATGATATCATGATTATTATGCCATATTATGAATTAGGTGATTTGATACATTGTTTTAGTAATGATTTTTACAATATTAATTGGAAAAGCAAGTTATATAATTTACAACGAATAATATGTGGACTTCGAGGCATGCATGAATGCAAAATTATTCACAGAGATTTACATAGTGGAAATATGTTTTTTAATAAACATTCCGGAAGTTATCATGTATGTATAGGTGACTTAGGTATAAGTAAATCTGCAACTGAATCTGGAGAAAATAATGAGAATTATGGTATTATTCCCTATATGGCACCAGAGATTTTTCAAGGATATAAATATACTGAAGTTTCAGAGATATACAGTTATGGAATGATTATGTGGGAATTTATGACAGGTAGAAGACCTTTTTGGGATCGAAATCATGATACATTTCTTATTATTGATATATGCGATGGTTTACGACCACCGATTGTCACAAATGCGCCTGAAGGATATGTTAAATTGATGAAAGAATGCTGGAATTTTGATCCAGATAAAAGACCAACAACCACTGATATTTATAATAAAATTATAGAAATGTGGAAAAATGAAGAGAAAAATTGTAATAATGATATTCCAACTAAAATTATAAAATCATCAGATATTGGGCCCTTAACAATGAATAACCCAGGTGCCATTTATAAGAGTAGACCTTTAAGTAAAATGATTCATTCTGCAATGTCTTTAAGGAGTTCAAAAAGTCGGTCTATAAATTTAGAAATTGGTAAACGATTTAATATTAAGATTTACTATTATAAGCTATTTAATTTGTATTATTTTCTGTATATTATTATTAATAATCATTATTTCTATCAAGATAAAAGAAAATTTGAAGACTTGGTTAAAGTTAATGATGATAATGGTATTATATAATTAAATTTATTATTTGTAAATTAACTAAGAAAACCCAATAAATCAAAACTTTATAGGTCAAGTTACTAAAAGGAAAAAATTATGTGGAAATGAAATTAATGGTAAATAATAATTAGTTAACGAATTATTATTTATAATATTAACATTTTATAATTTTAATTAAAATTTATACTTTCTTACGAAGAAATTGAATTTGATATTAATATGAATTTTAATAAAGGTAAATAACTTATAAGTACTTTTAATATTATCTAGGTATTATATGTAATAATATTTATTTATTTAATTGAATATAGATTACGTCACTCTGGAACTTGAATTTGATATCGATATTTATAATCCTTGAATTTTATTAAATTTTTACTGTATATTTTCCTAGGAAAATATTTTTACTTCATTTTATATTAAAAAGGGTAGAAATTGATTAATAGTTAAATGATAGATAAATGTTATGGATAAATGTTATAGCAAATATTTCTAAATGCATGATATATAAAAGAATAGTATGTAACATTATATTATGTGACAAGAAGTTTAATTTGGTCAGAAGTTACTATACGTTATCTTTATTAGAACGAGATACTGTATATATTTTAAGGAAATTACAAAATTTTTGGACATGATTAGGTATGGCAACGGTCACGGTCATTAACCGGTTATGACCGGTCATGACCGTGACCGATATCGGTCGGTCAAAGACCTCTGACCGACCGTTTGACCGATCCTGAAAACGTTCGCGAAACGTTTTTTAATATAAAATTTAATAAAAAAATGTTTCGCAAACGGTTTTTAATTATTTTAATAGAAAACGTTGCGAAAACGT
>QZLH01000677.1:46508-68503 GCA_003833135.1 Oehlia diaphana
CAAACGGTTTTTAATTATTTTAATAGAAAACGTTGCGAAAACGTTTTTTATTAAGTATTTCATAAAAAAAAAAGTTTCGCAAACGTTTTCAGGATCGGTTAAACGGTCGGTCAGACCGGTCGGTCAAACGGTCGGTCGGTCGGTCAAGGGTTCTTGACCGGTTATGACCGACCGATAACCGACCATAACCGACCGTTGCCATCCCTAGACATGATGATCGGGTAAAAGTTCCTTATGATTATGCAGATTGATAATAGGGGCATGAAATAAAAAAAAAGAATTTAAACTAATGTAATATTCTATCACAACTTAATATGACATTTCAAATAGAGAGTATTATTATCCTCATAATTGTTTGTCATTCCTAATGATTAATAATTTGTGTAAATTAAAACAGTACTAAAAATACGTCAATTGTCGCTATTTTGTAATATGTAATTTATACTTACCATTTTGGGTTTTTATTTTATTGATTATTTAAAATCAGAATATTTCTTGCTTTGACACGTAGTCACGTAGTGTTAACTCCGATTTAGAGAAATTAGTGATGTCATTTTTATTTATATATACAGTAAATATCAGCTTATTTTATTTTTAAGAAACATAAATACATAATGTGTTAAAATCAAAAAATATGTAAACGACTTTGTCCTATCCCTTCCGAAATTGTACTATATTTTTTTAGGAAGTCGGTAAACAATGGGAAATTTTTATTTCTGGATTTTGTTTTACTTTACTATTACTAAAAGTATAACGTTAAATCTTCGTTATTGATCGAGACCTTTGGTTTTTTATAAAACATATTTTCTTTTCAAGTCGTAATAACCGTTCAAGTTGAAATTTCACAAATTGGGATTAAAAAATGTTTTTTATTTGGTTTTTTTACTAAATTATCGCAAATTTTACTTGATGATGCCGAATACTAAGATATTACTATTAAAGTTTTTCGTTTATTATTCTTTCTTCTACACCAATAATTTTATTGATTAATAAAATATCATGAAAATAATAATAATTATTATATGTAAAATTAAATGTTCTATATTCCAATATAAAAATATAGGATAACCGAAAACTTAAACTTGCCATTACTAAATCTAGCTTTTCAAAAAAGTCTAGCAATGATAAGGTATATTATTCGTATGTCATTAGATATTTTATTTATTTATTTTTTTTTTTTTTTTAAAAAAAAACAGATGGAAGGTAAGGAAACTAAATGTAAAGTATGAAAGTAAAAAAAAAAATAAAATCATAAAATGGTTTTGACATTATCGAAAGTATTAGCTTTAATATTATTTAAATAACAGTTAAGTACTTAAGTACATTTTGATTATAGACCGTTCTCTTAGAGGCTTCTGGATTTCTGGTTAAAAAATGATTGATATATTAAATAAATGAATAGAGTAATTATGCAATAAGCATATTATAACAGATCCAAAACAGTATAAAATAAGACTAATGGTGAAAATTTTTATCTACTTATTTTGTTTTATACTTTTTTAACAAGGCAAATACTTTAAGAAAGTAAAAATTTAAAATTTGATATCAAAATTATTTTCCTTGGTAATATATTCTATAAATATAAATTAATAAATTAAGTTAGAATTTAATTAATAAATTATTATAATATGTATTTACTTGCCATTATTGTTAGAATTTATATCAATATCTAATTCGATTTCTTGTGTAAAATAATCTAAAATATTAACAAACATTTATTAAATCAAATTATGAAATTGAGAAATTGATATACATTTACTAAAAAGTAATTACCTTCATTTTCATATAATTTTTCTCTTTTAATACTTCGACCTAAATAATTAGTAAACAATAATTTACTAAAGTTTTACAATTAAATTTATTTACAATTAACAAATATCATACCATAATCAATTAAATCATCCTCAAACCTTCTTTTTAATTTTTCTAAATTAATAGATTGACTTCTTAAACTCCTTAAAGACATTGCAGAATTAATCATGCCACTTAATGGTCTGCTCTTATAAATAGCGCCTAAGTGATTAGTTGTTACAGGTCCAATATCTGATGATTCTATAATTTTAGTTGGATCTTTATTATCGGAATTTTTCTCTTCATTTTCCCTAATTTCTCTAATTCTTGTATATATATCATTGGCTGTCGGTCTTTTATCCGGATTAGAATCCCAACATTCTTTCATTAATTCAATATACCCTTCGGGTGCATTTGTAACAATTGGTGGTCTTAATCCATCAAAGATTTCGATAATTAGTTCTATATCATGATTTCGATCCCAAAAAGGTCTTCTACCTGTCATAAACTCCCACATAATCATTCCGCAACTATATATATCTGAAGCTTTTGTATATTTTTGTCCTTGAAAAATTTCTGGTGCCATATAAGGAATAATACCATATTTCTCATTATCGTCATCTGCAGATTCAGTTGCAGATTTACTTATTCCCAGATCACCTATATATGGTTCTTTATATTCATCAAAAAAGATATTTCCACTATGTAAATCTCTGTGGATAATTTTTGCTAAGTGTATATCACTAAGTCCACGTGTTATATTCTTTAATTGAGACAACTTTGTTTCCCAACTAATATTATAAAAATCATCACTTATGTAATATATCAAATCTCTTAAACCATAATATGGCATAATGATCATAATATCTTTGGTAATAGGTTCTTGAGTAATTCCAAAATATTTACAAACGTCGATATTTAAAATATTTCTATCTGAATAAATAAGATAGAATACCTTGAGCTAAATAAAAAAACATTAATTTATTATCATTATATTGAATATTTAAAATATTATATGTACTAAACCTCATTCAGTTCCTTGGATGTAATGTTCTTAGTATTGTGAAGTTTTTTGAGAACAACAGTATAATTATTAGTACGAGAAACATTCCAACCATCGAGTTCATTCTCATCCCAATTATTGATTGGACCATCAACCCAAGTAGCTTTATAAATTTTACTAAATCCTCCTTCAGCAATAAATTCTATGTTTTTGAATTGATCATAGGTAACAAACTCCATTTTCCCTCTCTCATTAAAAAGATTAATTTGTGTATATTTGATAAAATCATCAATAATCTTGTTTTCACTTGATTTAAAGACATTTTTTGATTTGTAACACAGGCGACAAATCTGATAATCTTCAAAAGGTTTTCTTATTTTATTACATTTATTACATTTTTTATATGTCTTACTTTTTTGTTTAACCGTGGTTATATTATTTGATAATAAAAAGTCAATTTTATGTTTATAATTTGTTAATTGATTCATAATTATTTATTAATTTATTTATTTTTTGAAATATTCGAAAAAATAGATGCCCAATATATATACTTTCTTGTAATAAAATTGTTAATAATGAATCCCATACATAATAGATAGAAATTCCAATGTTTCCAGCAACTAGTCCAAAAATGGATAGAACTTATTTTCAAAAGAAGTTTCGATGTTTAATGCGCAGAAGACAATCACACAATAGTGTGCAACATTGCATTGTATAACGTAAATTTTAATAAAAGTTTCACAAACCTAACATGATAATTCAATATATAGATAATGAGTAAATTTTTATTTAATAATTTATTCATAGATTCTTTAAATTTTTTCGAAATCGAATAATTTTAAATCTAATAAA
Source organism: Oehlia diaphana (assembly GCA_003833135.1). Lineage (NCBI taxonomy): Eukaryota > Fungi > Glomeromycota > Glomeromycetes > Glomerales > Glomeraceae > Oehlia > Oehlia diaphana. The sequence continues at coordinate 50,155 of QZLH01000677.1, forward strand.
CTGTTATAGAGAAACGTTTTAGATTATTTTGAGAAAACCACTATTTTAAGAAAATTTATGACTTTAATAACAATTGTAATAATTGAGAAAAATTTAGTGATTTAATTTTTTAATATCTTTAAATCCATAAAAGAAGTATATTAATTTACTAACAAAATGAATAAATGAATAAAAAATTTTACCAAAAAAAGATAATAAAATAAATAAAATGGGTTTTTTACGCAGAATATTTCATTTTGGAAAGAATGAATTCCATATAAAGATCTACAAATTATCAGAAGGAAATCACATGCTATAAGACACATGCGGTTTCAAATGTAATTACATATACAATGATTATTAAGTTAATATAATCATATGCTTGTATTTTGTTTACATACTTTTCTAGTAAAATTTGTCTAACAAGAAGTTTTTACCGAACTCAGAAAATCCACTACACCTTGGGAAATCTTGGAAGAATTTCCATATAGATGAGATATACAAGAAATCACATGCTATAAGACATTTTAAAGCAAGAATGATATGTATTACTTTCCCCTGCCATTTACACAATGGTAAGTGTTTTATAGTATATATTTTATTGTTGAATCCTATTTTCTTTCGCTTGATTTTTTTTCATTTAAAGATTTTAAAAAAATTTTAAAAAGCTTCGGAACTATTACTATTACACTTGAAAGATAATATTGAGATTACGAATAAACTAAAAGAAAGTTTTTCTTATTTGGAAAATGCAAATCTTTCTAAATTACTCAAATTTTCAAATCCGTCTATTATAGTATTATCAATAGTTATTCTTTACAATCCTTGAATTTTATTTTTTACTGTATATCAGATATAGATATGGATTTATAGATTTTATTATACCATAAGGGTAAAGATTATTAATAGGTAAGTATTAGTCATAGACAAATGTTTAAGGGGAGGGCCAGAAATTACGTCATTTCCTGGGGTCAGGTTAGGCCGATCACGGTGAAAATAACGTGTGACAAATAAGTAATAAAAATATAAATCCTTCAGATAATTAGTAGCCCTGTTCTGTTTATTTTTTGGTCAGTGTTGTACTACTCAAAATTTACGAATAGTAAATTGAGTTGAAAGAAGTTCGACTTCGTGAAACAAATTATAAACCAAATGACAAATCAACACCAAAGGAAACTAAAGAGATTAAATCAGAGGCTCAAATGATTAAAGAAATTAAGTCAGCAAATATTGATTCAAGAATCATTACATCACAACATGCTGAATTGATCTCAAGATGGGTTAGTAGATCAGATAATACAAATAATTTGACTTCTTCATACAGATTTGAATTAATTCTTCGTGGATCTCGGGACGGGTTTACACATAGTAAGTTCCATGAAATCTGTGATAATCAAGCTCACACTGTAATTATTATTAAAGTTAAAGACAGTAACGAAGTTCTTGGAGGATATAATCCGATCGGGTGGAAATCTGATTATAGCAGTGTGTATAATAAAGATTGTTTTATATTCTCATTTAAGAAAAATAGTTATATCCTAAGCCGTGCAAAAGGTGGAAAGATTAATGCCATATATAATAACCCTCATCGTGGACCATCATTTGGTGTTGATCTTACTTTATGGGGAAATAATTTTTATAATCATAGTTATTGTTTGAAATTTTGTTATGAAAAAGCAATCAGGGATGTTGATTGTGAATTTTCTGTAGAAGAATATGAAGTATTCAAATTATTTGATGTTTAATTTCATATAAATTCAAATTTTTTTTTAAGAAAATTCATGTGTAACAAACGAACATTTATCAATATTTCAAAGTTATCGTAAAGAATGAATCATATCCTTTAAAGCAATTTCATATTTTTGTATATTTTTTGTTGATTCAATTAATTACGTCAAAAGAAATGAAAATAAAATAATAAAATGTATTTGAAATATGAAATAATCTAATATTCTAAGATCATATCTATCATATTCTAGAGTCTAGAATTGTTATTGATTCCAGGGACAATACTGAGATTTTTTCTGAAATTACTTTAATTACTTTGGTCTTTCATTTGGCTCATTTCTCCAACAATTCCGTCTAAATAAATAATTTGCAGTAAAATCAAAATACATAATTTATCGTTGTGATTTTATAAAGATTGTTAAATTTAGTATTATTATTTGGATTGGGCTTTTCACTTAATACTATTTAGAATGTTTAATGACAACTTTTTAATTGATGAAAACTATATATGTCAAATTTCTTTAATTATATGGAATATCTTAGGAACCATGCAGAAATTACTCATACGCTTTATATTATTGATGTATTAGAATATTAATTGATTGCTAAGAAAATAAAAGAGAATAATTAGTATATATTATATAAGATAATATACTTATAAGTTCTCAATATAAAATTTCATTATCATATAAATATAGAATTTTACTTTTTAGAAAATTTCTATTGGTTTCCTATTTAAAAATTAAAAACAGTTTTCATTAAATATTTTTCTAATTATCAAAAATTTAAAATCAAACTTATTTAATAGACGCAATAAATAATTTAAAAGAAACCCAGTTTTCGGATATGTATTTCTATAAAATAAATATCTAATATCATAAGCTTTAACTATAATAAATCAAGATAAAAAGTCCGACTTTCAGAAAACTTACGTAAATGAAAATGATGATAGAGAAAATTCAATATAGTGAATTTTATTTTATTAATTTTTTTTGGAGGATATATAACCTTCTTTTAAAATAATTTGTTTATGTCGTATATAATATCATATTTTATCTGATGATTATTTATTTCGATGATAGGATTATTTGAATTTGAACTTTTCTTTTAGTAAAATCTGTTATATGAATACAGATATTAGAATGAACTGATAATAAATCATCTATACCAAATTGTTATGTTTAATAATATTATACTTAGTAAACTTTGTGTAACCTTGAGTTTAGAAGGTTGAATAATATTCTTTTTTTTTATTTTTAAATATATTTATGTGGAAAAATTACTTTAAAGAGATATATTAATAAAATATTTAAATGGATCGCCTTATTTATCAAACGAGTTTTCAAAATGATCCTTTCTTGAAACTCAAAATTAGTGTATAAATCTTATATCAAAAAATAAGATAAAATATTTAACCATTACATTTTTATTCAATTTAACTCTCATTTAATATGGTAATCTTGAAATTAGGAACATTAGCCAAAAACGCCACATTAAAACTTAATTGTAATTGTTGAAACAAAAAATTTTTTTTTACGCAACATTTAGGAATCATTATGACAGCTGATTTTCTTTAGTTTTTTTTTTCATTTTCAGTTTTTCATTCACGCATATTTAATAATATTATGTATATTACATTAATTTTTCTTTTATTTTTATTTATTTTATCACTTTTTTTTAAAAAAAAATATTATTATCATTTATTAGTAATTATTTATTAAAATAAAATTTATTATTTTATAATAAAAATATTTAGAATAATTGTTCCGTGAAATTTGAAATATTTGATAACTGAATTATTATAAAGTAAGAATATATTTAAAATATAAGAATTATAATTGTCCGGAGCAACCCATGCATTTTTCCTTCCTTCCACCTACGTCACTATAATTTAGCCCCTGCTTATTTCCTTTTATGTTTGTATCACATTTTTTGTAACGCTTTATTTTTAGCAACACATTTTGTATCACTTTGTCACATTTTTGTAGCCACTGTTTAGCGTTTAAGCGACGGACTCTCAACGGTTTCCGTTTTTCTAGTTTATAGCTGTTGATTAATTTAGGTCATTCTGGAACACGGTTTATATTTTTGAAAATGATTGGTACCACCAGCCAAGTATATTGTAAAGTTTATTTTATTTGATTGATAATCAGACTACAGTCAGCTCACTTTATAACGAATTTTAATATAGCGAATTATTTAATACAACGGATCTTCACTGTGGTACAGATTTTAGCATATAAAAAAAGATTTGTTATAGCGAATTTTACTAGTTAAATGCTGTATAACGTATAACGAAGTACATTGTGTAAACTGCATATATAAAATGACTCACTTTTTACCGAATTTTTTTTATATCAAATTTTTTTTTATTACAACGAAGATTAGATTTTTTACGAGAATGATTTTTTACTATAAAAGACAATCTATCATTAATTATACATGAAATCGTTTGTCAAATATAGCAATTTCACATATTTAACAGTTTTATAAATAAAAATAATGACAGTAGTTCATGTTTCGCGTTTTGTACTTTATTATTTCCATATTTTATATTTCTTTTTTTGAGATGCCAAAAGCTAAGCCTATTAGCCCATCTAAAAAACAACTTTCTGATGAGACTCATGCTCCTAAAAAACGTAAGTCTCTCACAGCTGCGCAAAAGAAAGAAATTTGTCTAAAAAAAAAATTTATCACCTTCTTTAAAAAACAAAGATTTAGCTAGAGAGTATGATGTTAGTGAGGGATGATTAGTGATATTCTGAAAGCAAAAGATCGTTGGCTTGCTGTAGATCTTAACTCATATCAGGCTGGTTTACGACGTGAAAGAAAACTTCCTTTTGTTATTATTGAAGATGCTTTAGCTTTTTGGGTAGAAAATGCACTTCAGGCTGGTCTTGCTATAAGTGATAATATTCTTTCAACTAAAGCCTTAGAGTTCGCTTTTTTGTGTAATGAACCTAAATTTAAAGGGTCAGATGGATGGGTTGATAATTTTAAGAAACGGCATAATCTTAAGCAATACAACATACATGGAGAAGCAGCAAGTGCACCACTTCAAGATCTTGATGTAATGCGTGAAAATTTGCATCAGATTCTAAAAAATTACAATCCTAATGATATTTTTAATTGTGATGAGACAGGACTTTTTTGGAAGATGCGACCTAGTCGCACTATATCTAATGCTCCCATTGCTGGAACAAAACAATCAAAAGACCGTGTAACTGTTCTGCTTACATGTAATGCAACTGGAACTGAAAAATTACGCCCATTATTGATACACAAATATGAAAATCCCTGGGCTCTAAAAAATATTAACAAGAATTCTCTCCCAGTAAATTATTACTGGAACGCAAAAAGTTGGATGCAATCATCAATTTGGAATGAATATCTCAAAAAATTTGATTCTCAAATGAGAATACAAGGCTGAAATATTCTTCTTCTTGTTGATAATGCACCAAGTCACTCTTTATATAAAAATACAAATCTCACAAATATTAAAATTGAATTCCTTCCTCCAAATATCACCGCGCACCTTCAGCCATGCGATCAAGGGATTATCAACAGCTTTAAGGTAAGTAACATAGTGTTTTATTTATTTTGTTATTATATATACATTTCAAATTAAAATAATTTTTATTTTAGGCACAATATCGAAAGTTATTATTACATAATAGAGTTAAAGCTTTTGATAATTATAATGAATACGGTATTGAACCTACTGAAATTAACATTAAAAAGTGCATCAAATATGTTGCACTTGCATGGGATAATGTTACGCAATCTACAATTAAAAATTGTTGGCTGAAGGCGGATATTTTACCTAAAGATGATTATGATGAAATTGATGTGGATCTTGGTGCTGAAACACAAATTCTTCTAACGCATATGAAAGAACTTGAAGAAGTTCAAGATTTAATTAATAAACTTGATTTAGAAAATCCTTTTACCGCTGATGAATTTGTTCAATATGACAATTCCAGATTAACAGCAAAAATGGTACCTGTAGAAGAAATATTGAATGCAGTTCTTCCTAATAATAATCAAGAGATAGAAATAGAAGAAATAGAAGAATTAGAGTCAAATATATTGTCACCCATTACTTATAGCGAAGCAATTAAGCTATACGACAAAATAATTTTGTATTTGGAACAACAGGAAGATAAATTTGATACAAAAAAGGAAGAATTGAAGTTGATTAAAAAGCTACAAAAAGAAGCTTTAAAACTTTCTGCAAGACAAACGAAACTTGATAGTTATATAGTTAATTAATGTAATTATTAATTTAGGATATTAGTATGTTTTATAATTGTTTTAATATTATATCATAATATAAATGAGTAATAAACGAATGTTACATTTTTCAATTAATTTGATTAATTACTTATTACAAATATCGCATAATCTATAATGTTACGTGATGCAGAAAACTTATACCAGATTTTTCATAATATTTATCGAATAATTCGTTATAATGTTAACGAATTTTTTTATAATGAAGGTTCAATCGGCTGGGACGCCAAATTCGTTATAAAGTGAGCTGACTGTATTTTTAATTATTAATGTAAAAACGTTGCAAAACATTATTTTTACATTAATTTAATAAAAAATAACGTTTTGCAACATTATTTTTAATAATTTATAATAAAAAAATGTTCTAAAAACGTTTTTATTATAAAGCTCAAGCCAGCTCGAGCCCAGCTTGGCTCAAGCTAGGATTTTCATGGCTCAGCTTAGTTCGAACCAAGCTGAGCTAAGATTTTTTGTGGCTCGGCTCATTTCAAGCTTGGCTTGGCGCAGATCATCAAGCTGAGCTAAGTCAAACTGAAGCTCAGCTCGAGCCGGCTCATGTAGAGCACTAGTTAGGATCAAACATTAAATCTACAATAGCTATAATAAACAAACAGTTATTACTAGTACGTTCATTAGATTTCAGAACTTTTTTAGTGATACGGCTAATATAAGTATCACAAGGATCATTGCCACTTTCATCCACGCCATTCCAAAGATTTTTATACGTCCATCTTGCATTTTTAGAAATTTTCCAAGCTAATACTTCTGAAGGTGATGCCTTATGACCTGGATAATCCCCAATAAATACTTTGCCAAATACATTCATCGTTGCATTTTTAATTTTTTGAACATAATTGGCGTATTTAATACAAAATTCATAATGAGCGTGTAATAATAAAATTTTTATATTGTAGTTTCTTGATGTAAATAATCTATAATTATAATCAAGTATAATAGAAACAAGTTACTGGTGATTGCAATACTTCAGTCCAATATCTGAACCATCCATCTTTAGTCTTTTCTATTTTTTCAACTTCATCTAGATGTTCATTAACTAAAGCTGTATAAATTGCTTTCCGCATACTTTCATCTGTAGGATTTTTGTCAGTTTGGAAAAGATCATTGCACGATTTAACCAAGGTATTCTAAATTGTAAAAAAAGTAGGATAATAGTTACTAAAGAAAAGAATTTGAAAATAATAAACCAGTTATGAACATATTTACTTACACTGTACCAAAACACTTTTTTTTTCCCAGATCTTTGTTGTCATTATAATCAACTTTCTCTTCAGAAGTATTTTTCCATTCTTTTATGAATTCATTAATAGCAAGTTCCATGCGAATTGTGACTTCCTTGGCCACTATTGCTTCTTCGTACGCATTCTTAGAATACTGCAACGCCTTACATAACAAATTAACATCTTTTTCATTTAGTTGGGATACTATATAAAATTAATAATACTATAGTTACTGAAAATAATAATAAAAATTATGAAAAATTGTTTTGTTAATACTTACATTTTGTTATATTATTAATATCCACATACTCTTTCTTTTGAATGATGTTCTTGTTCTTCATCATTAATTAAAACAAAAACATCCTAAATAAAAATATACGATGAAATATCGGTAAATTATAAATTAATATAATTATAGTTAAATTAACATTCACCTTAAAGCCAGAAGTTGAAGTCGATAACGTCCTATTAATGAATTTAGATGATGTTCTACCGCTGAGTCCGCTAGATTCAGATCTTGATGCTTTATGATTAATATTGCTAGTGTTATTCAAAACTGAACCATTGTTATTATCATATTTATTATTATTTGATGGTAAAACTGGTTGTTTTTGCACCTATAATAAATATTAATTATTAGTGAAATGAATAATTGTTTTTTCTTATTTATAAAATAACAACATTATTATTTACCTTTCGAGAAGCAGATCAAAGATTTCTATTAGGTGCGAAAGCTGTTAAAGGATCAATATTATTAGATGGTGCATTGTTTGGAGAAATATTATTAGATGGTGTATTGTTTGGAAGAATATTTTTAAACGGTGCATTATTTGGAGAATTTTTTTTAGATGGTGTATTGTTTGGAGAATTTTTTTTGGATGGTGGAATCTTTTTGTTTTTACGAGATGACATGATTTTTGTTAAAAATTGTTAAAAAAAATATAAAAAAAAGGAGTATCATATCGACTATTTAATATTTAAAATATAATGATAAATCAATTAATTGATCAAAAAGTCTATTACTAATCACAAAATTGATATACATATTATATATATTTATATATACGTAGACAATAATTCAACAAGTTAAAATAACGTAAAAATTCTTGAGATAAAGATAAAATATACCGTAAAATTAATCATGTCAACAACTAAGAAAGAATATAAAAAAAATATATTCCAATGTAAATACTATCCTCGATCATTTAGGAGACGTGGAGCTTATCGAAATCACCTTCAGTTACATCGAGACCAGATGTACCTAGACGAAAATAATTTAACACGTGAAGAAAGTACTAATATAAGTAAGCAGTTGTCGCCAGAAATAACAAACAAGGACCCGCTCTCTCACCTATCTTAATTAACGACATTATTACTCCGTGTAAAGAACAAAATTTTGGAAATAAATGTTTATGATACTTGAAAGGTAAAGTATATACATATTATTTAAGAAATTTAACATTATATAGTTGCACAAATTTTATAACACGTTCATGTATTACAGAATGAGCCGCTACTTTTTGACGAAAATATAAGTGAGAAAGAAATTCAAAGTGATATTGAAAGTAATGATGAAATAGATAATATTTTTGTTGAAACTGAAAACCAATATTATCAAAATTATACATTATTATTTCCAACAGTTGAAAGGTCATCTATTTTAACGGTTTTAGATGTTAGAACAGCTCAAAACGTTCAAAAAACAAATAATGCAACAATACCATCATTTCTGAATTCAGCATATGAAGCTTTTATACATTTGCTTACCAAACATAACCTTTCTGACTCTGTTGCGAATGATATTATTAATTTATTCAATAATTTTTATATGGATTCAACGGCTATTTTACCTTTAAATGCCAAAGCTGCACAAAAATTATTAGATTCTATGCAAATTCCTCATATTTTATATAAAAAAATGGTTATCATGGAATATAACCAAAAACAATATATACTTTATCATCAAACAATCTATGATACCATCAAAGAGTTGTTAAGTAATGAAGATATATTTAAACATTGTGTGTTTGATTTTATGTCAAAGTACCTGACAAATATTAATGGTGAAAATGAAAGATGTTATGAAGAACAATATAATAGTGAGTGGTGGAGTCAGGCTCAGTCATCAATTAGCGAAAATGCTAAAGTACTTTCCATCATCCTCTATTCGGATGCTACAACATGTGATGTTCTCGGTAAGACATCAGAGCATCCCATATATTTGACTTTAGGCAACATTCCAAATTGGCGTCAAAGTAAACCAGATGCGAAAGCTTTATTAGCATATTTGCCTAGGATAAAAGAAACAAATGAATTTAAGAAACAGAAGGACTGTTCTATGGTAAAGCATTATCTTTTTCAGCGTTCATTAGAAGTTCTCATTGAACTGATCAGGTCAGGAAGTTTTGATTTACGTACTGATAATGATGGTATCATATGGTGTTATCCATTTTTATCTGAATTACTTGGAGATATGCCAGAGCATCACTCTTTAACATTAACTTATAGCTCTCTTAACTGCAATATGCCATGTTATACATGCATAACATTAAGAGATGAGTTTAATAACCCATTAATTGATCATTCGACAATTCAATTACGCACTCCTATAATGATGCAAAATGTATTAAAGAATGGTGATGTTTCAAAATATTCGCTCCATAATATGAAAAATATTTTTTGGACATTACCGTAAGTATTATTATTCAAATTTAATTGTGTGATATTATTATACAATTATTCTTTAATATATATTTATTATTTAGGCAACTTAATATATATCAGGCTTGTATGCCTGATAGAATGCATCACCTGGATCTGGGCTTATATAAATATCAAGTTGAATATACACGAAATTTACTGGCAAAATGGTGTGGCTCAGATGGTATAATAGAATTTGATGATAGATTGGCAAAAATTCCACGCTTTTCAGGACTTAAATTATTTAAACATAGACTGGGTAATATTAAAAGATTTACGGCTAAAGAATTTTGATCAATAATGTGACAACTTGTATTTGTTGTTGATGGTGTCATCATTAAACTAATTATACAATACATCAAGCTGAAAATATGGACAAACAGTTGGTTAATTTATATGTCAATTGGAACTAAATGTATATTTTTTCACGTAAAGATGAATTTACAGAATCAGACCTAGAAATTTTTAAGATACAGTATATAATAATAAAACTTATATATATTTGATGGTATTAATAATTTAATATATTAACCTATTTATATTCGATAGACATTTATAATTAATTGGGCAAAAGGGTTCATAAAATTATTATCACCATATTCATCATCACAAATGCAGTTATTGAAACTACATAATTGGATGTATCACGTCATTGATGCAATTAAAAAGCATGGCGCTATTAATGGTTTTGTGACTAAAACGTATGAATCACTACATAAAAAATGGGTCAAAAATCCATACAGAATAAGTAATCAACATGATGTAACATTATAAATGCTAAATACGATAAGTTATCACCTAAATTAATAGTTAATTTACTTTAATATTATGATACTGATGATTAATAATTTTAGGTATGAAGGCAGAATATAATCAATTACTTGTTTCAATTTTCAAAGCCAATTGGATCTAATGTTAAACAAAATACATCTGTAATGAATGGAAAAATTTTCACTTTTGAATTATTATCATTTGATAAATTTGTTTCATCATATCGAAATACAACTACTTTAGCACCAGAAGCATTGGAGGCATTTAATCAATTTTTACCAACTTTAGATAAATTCTTTGATCTAATCAATTTGGCAGAATTTATTACAACCTATTTAATCGTATCTGTTAAATGGTATAGATCTGCAGTGATATCTAGTGAGGATATGGTTCATGCCAATTCTAATTGGTATGGTCAGCCTATTTTTGATAATGTTTTGATTAATATGGATAGTAATGAAATCGAAGATTACACTACATATGATGGATTGTGTTTTGGAAAAGTAAGTTTTTACAAAAATTATAAATTTATTATAATTACAAAACCTAATTTAGTTTTATAGGTATTAATGTTATGTTCAGTCAAGATTTCTTCATTTAATGAAGCATTTTATTTAGCACTAGTAAGGTGGTATGATTATAAATACAAAAATAAGCTGAACTTGTATGATTGTCCATGGATAAAACTTACTTCTCAATATGAATTTATACCAGTAGATTCAGTTGTAGAACCTATTCATATAATATCACGATTTGAAAAAAACAATGAATATTTGGTCAACACTTTTATGTTTTAATTTCTAGGAAATGACATTAAAAATTATATAAAACCAATGTACAAGCGTGAAAAATTATATTCAATGTATATATAATAAACATTGCAATGTATATAAAATTTAACAATGTTAAAATGTATATTATTAAATAATGTATTGATAGTGACACATCGTTAATGAATATTACCGAAATAATAGTAAACATCTAAATATGATATACATTATGATGCACAACAGTCATTTGACTTCCTGATGACTATTTATGATACTACCAATGGAGATATGCTTTTGAGAAAAAAAGAAAGAAATTTGGTTAATCTTAAAAGAACCTTGACCAGAAGTTTTGAGACTATTAACATTAAAAAAAGAAATATTAAAGGAATTAGGGATATGGGAGTTGGGAGAAACACTAGAAAATAAAGTATCCACTAAAGGGTCATTATTATTAAAAATTTCAGAAATGGGAGGGACACACAAAAATATCATAATCAGTATTATTATTCATCATTAGTACATCATGATAAAATACACAGGGTATAGGAGAATATGGAACACATCATTCAGATGAAGTCTTATTGACTTGGTCTAAGGAAAGGCTAACAGAGATGGAGTTGATGAGTTTATGAATAAAAGCATCTAAATGGTCTATTTTGCTATTAAGGGTACGTTGAAAAGAATAAACTTGGATACATTCTTCATTAATAGCAGCTTCATCAGCAATAACAGGGATGGAAGATAAGAAAATAATGGAACTGGTAACAGGAACCAATGGAGGAGGGAGGATTGGACGGGAAGTGGGTGACAATAAAGTGGGCCAGTTAGATTGTGTTGTGTTAGGGGGTGCGTTGGCGGTCATTAATTAACATGTGTGATAAGTCATTAGGATCAGGAGCAGAAACATCATTTTATTTATGCCTAAAAATATGTTGTTCTAATTGAGATATTCTCTGGTTGGCTACTCAAGAGCGTGGACCCTAGCTCGTATATTAGTCATGTCTTCTTGAAGACTCTTAAGCAAAGAGAGTATTTCTTGAATCTGGGAGCTATTAGGATCTATAGAGGACGGAGCCAGGTGATTAGCAGAAGAGGAGATACCACTGTCATTTCGAGAAGTAGAGAAAGAAACAGAGTGTTCATTGGCTAAGAATGGTGCTGCAAATAAACAATTGCGAAATAATTGCGATTTACGGTATTGCAGAACATTGCGGATTTTTAAACTTAAATATCCGCAATTCTGCAATCTGCAATTATTTGCAATTTCACAAATATTCTGCAATTCCGCAATTTTGCAAAGTACCGCAATTTAATTGCAGAATAATTGCAGAATTGCAGAACATTTGCGAAATTGCAAAACATTTGCATAATTGTGGATTATTTGCAATTTCGCAATATTTATTATTAAAGCAATCTCTAAAAAACGTTGCAAAATATTTTTTTTAATTAAAAATACTTTGAAAAATGTTGCGAAATATTTTTTTTAATTAAAAATACTTTGAAAAAACATTTCGCAACATTTTTTCATTAAATTAATTAAAAAAACATTGTGAAATATTTTTTTAATTAAATATACTTTGAAAAAACGTTTTGCAACATTTTTTCATTAAATTAATTAAAAAAATGTTGCGTAAATGTTTTTTTTATTAAATCAGTTTGGTAAATTAGTGCCAAAACTGATCAGGTGAATTGCGGAATTGCAGATCACTAACCGCAATTCAACTCCAAAATCTGCAATATTGTGGATTTGATCAATCAATTGCAGTATTATCCTTATTATTGGCATGGAGTGAAGGCGCTGGGTGGAGTTTGGATGATTTAGAGGAGATTGGTTTGAATTGGCAACTGGAATCTTATCGATGGCTAGTGAAGTTGGTCAAATTATGATATTGGTGAGAATTGGAGCGGTCCTTAGATTGAGAACAGGAGCGCTGACAATGGTGATTATCAGCGGAAGCATGATTAGGTTGTCCAATATTAAATTGCTCTTTCAGTTGGGCAATTGGACTACAAGTACGTGAATGACCTCTGGAGTTATTCAATGGGCAGGTAGTAAGGGCACAACTAAGTTTGCCACATCTATGGCAAAGTTTGTTAGTATTTTCAGAAAGTTTCCATTGAAGTCTACATCCTTGTAAAGCAATAGATTGCTCTATTGCCGCATCTATTATTTGTTGGAATTTGAATGTAATGTAGGCCCATCACTTGAATTTGCATGAATTGAGGGATAGAAAAATGTTAACAGCCATAGCATCAATTTCGCGTACCAAGGTGCTAAATATACATCTTTAGTATTGGCGGGAAGTTGTAATAAAATAGCAACAAATTCATGACGTGATTTTTTTTGCTCTAAAGTAAAGGAGTATGGAGTAATACGCAAACAGATGGAGTAGCAGTAAATTGCCTATTGCTTATCAAGAAAATGACTGATAGATGAAGCATCATCAAAAACAATGCGAGCTTGTTGAACTTTAGCATTGGCATGAGTGTGGAAGCGGCAAGATTGAATATTGCCATATTTTTTGAAAAGGGCGGTGATGTCATCTTTTGTGATGAAAAATGGGATATCAGTAACCTGAATAGCACAGAGATCTTTATTAGTGCGAAGTTGCTGCAGATCGTGCATGAAAAATCTAAGATTTGCAAGATCATTAAATTGAGTGGCAAGGCATGTATTGCATTCTTTGGATGAGTTGAAGTGAATAACCAGTCTTTTTTGATCACTGGAGTCAGAAATGTGAGCACGGCCAGTATATGAATGATAAGTTTTTAAAAGGAGATTATTGACAGCATTAATCATTGCTTTATTAGTAGAATATTTTTTGATAAATTCAAGGGAAGCGTTAGGCGCTGCAGCAGTCTGAAAATTACATTTAAGTATAGAAATGGTAGGCATATCGATGAGAGCAGAACTACTATTATTGGTATCCATAATATCCTTATTAGAAGACGCATTAAGGGGATGATTCTTTGTCCTTTGGAGCATGCATAGACGCGTCAGTACCTCCAGACATGTTATTGGAATCTGGCGCAGTAAGCGCAACAAAGTCTTCAGAAAGAGAAGGCGAAATATTGTCAGTAATATTTTGTTAAGGAGGAGTAGTAACACTTCCTCCAGCATCAGCCATTGAGTCGGCAACGTAGTCTTTTTCCATAGAACTGTCAGTGAGCGTATGCGTACATTTGGCAGGGTTATCTTTATTGTTTGTATGTTCGTTATCAGAGTTAGAAATATCAGAACCAGAATCTTTAGTGTTTTATTTATCTTTATGCCTGGCAGGATCTCCATGAGAGTTGCCAGCTTGTTTTTTACTTTAATTAAGCATGTTTAAGAAAAAAAATAAGAGTTGTATTAGTACAAAAAAATAAAATTTCTTTAGCAAAATTTTTATCCAAGGATCTACAAGAAAGAGTTGGCAAATCGAAACCTAAGTCATATTTTTAGCAAATTAGCCTATTTTTTAAAACTTAAAAAATTATTTTTTGTAAATATCTTGGCATTCAGTAGTCCAATTTTAATGAATATATTTTTAAATTGTAGAGCTAAATAAAGGCTATAAAATAAAAAAAGTTTATTAAAATTGAATTACTAGATGTTGAGTTATTTACAAAAAATGATTTTTTAAATTTTAGCAAAAAGTGGTATTTTTGGCTAAAAGTCAGTTATGACCTTTATATTAGATGTCTGGGATCCTATTATATTTGATAGAATCTTAGTTGATTAATTTATATTAGTAATTATTAAAAATTAAAAAGAACAGGATTTCAAATATTTTTAAAACAGATTATAAGTCACACTTTTGGCAAATTGGCCCATTTTTTAAGAACTCAAAAAATCATTTTTGTCCAATTTTGATGAACTTTTTTTAATTTGTAGAGCTAAGTAAGAGCTATAAAATAAAAAATAATTCATCAAAATTGGACTACTGGATGCTGAAATATTTACAAAAAATGATTTTTTGAATTATAACAAAAAGAGGTGCTTTTGGTTAAAAGTCCATTATGACCTCTATATTAGATATCCAGGATCCTAAAAGAACTAATTACAACAACTCTTTTAATTATCAATTTATAGAGTTCAAAAAGAATTAATAATATTAAACTTTTAAGTTCAGTAATTAATATTTTAGTTTTTTAAAAGAAGTTTAAAGGAAAAACATTAATTTAAAAAAAAAAAAATAATAATAAATTAAAAAAAAAAAGTTATAATTCTTAAAAAACTACAAAAGAAAAAACTAAATAAAAAAAATAAAAATATCAAGTTTTCTTTATTACTACAAATTTTTAAATATTAATTGATAATATAGAAAAAATTCACTTTTTAATAATTATTTTTACTTTAACTTATAATTTACAAAAAAATGTAATACTTTTAAAAATAAAGAAATCAATAAAAAAATTTTACATTAATAAGCTTAAAAATCTAATAAATTAAAATCTGAATTAAAAGAAAGTATAATATATATGCTGTCCAAATTATTTTGGGATGTTATAATTATAATTTAGGAGGCCATAATTCATTCAGTTTATACAGTATGTAATTTACTATATAAAGTGCCAAAATAATTTGGGATGCCGTAATTGAATTTGGGATTTTACTTATAATTATGGCAGCCCAAAATAATTTGGGCAACATGTATAAAGTATAGTAAATGTTCAGAATATATTAAATGATTGAATAAAATAGTTTTTATAGGATCCCAGATATTATATATAACTCATAACTGATCTGCATGAATTTAAGCACTTTTTGCTTTTATTAAAATAGTCCTAATTTGCTAAAAATCAAATTATCATATTTAAAATTTATACTAATTTGCTAAAACTTAAAATATGAGTTATAGTAAAATTTTAAAATAATATAGGTTTAAATTTGCTTAATAATTTCTGAAATTAACAAATTTTTTTTTTATTGATAAAATAATAATTAATAAAAATAATAAATTAAATATAAATAATTATTAAAAAATAAAATGTTGTGAAACTAATCAGATGGTTTTTAACTTGCATTATGTTTAATTTTGACCAGAATTATATTTAATTTTGGCCAAAATATAATCTGGACTCTGAAACTAATATTTTTAAAAATATTATTTATAAAAAATAAAAAAAAGGATAAGTTAAACTTAAAAGGTAACTATGACTTTGTAAAATCAATACAATTTGCAAAAACTCATAATTATGACTATTAATTAATTTTCAATTAATTTGCTTTATCTAAAATTATAAGTTTAATCTAATTTTGATTGAATTTGCTAAAACTCAATATGAGTTATATGTGTAATGTCTAAGGTCCTATTTTTATTAAAAAAAAAGAAATTTAAATGCAATAATTTGGCAAATAAAAAGGCTATTATTAAATTATTTAGAATAATTACTTATTATATATACAGTATATATATATTTATTTTCTATTGATTTTAATATTAATAATTATTTTCAGGCAGTTAATTTGTGATATAAACCTTACTTTAATAATTGAAAAAACTATATAAGTACAAATACATCATTATTCTTCATTAATTAAATTTATGATCATACTAAAATCCTGAAATTATATATACAATTTAAAGGTTAAATTTTTTACAAATTGGTTTTAAATTTCAAAAAAAATCAGTATTTTACAATTATCTTGACATCTAATAGTCCAAATTATGTAAACTTTTTTTTTGTTTTGTAGCTTTTATCAAGTTTTACAAATAAAAAAATCTGCATGAATCAGATTACTGAATATTGAAATAATTACAAAAATTAAAAATAAAAAAAGAGTAAATTGGTTTTTTTTTTGCAAAAAGTCAGTTATAAGTTCTATAAAAAATGTTTGGGTTCTATTATACTTATGTATATAGCTTTCAAATAATATTTAGAATTTATAAAATTATATACAATAAATTATAATTAATTTTTTTATATTTATAATATTTTATTTTAAAGATAAAAAAATGCAACAATATTACCTGTTTATATTGTAAACCAATTTGTCTTTTATTTGAATTTAATAGTTTTTAGATCAAATTTCTTTATGAGATATTAAAATTTACTATTTGTATTTTTTATTTTAAATCAATTAAATTTTCACAGGTCAAAAAACGATTTATCTCACACATATCGGGTACCTATATATCTGTGACTAATTAGGTACATATCGGGCATTTTTACATATTAACAACATATCGGGTACCTGATTTATCACATAATGCGCAAATTTCAAATATGGTTAAAAAAATGTAAATTACCAAATGTCCGATATCCAAACTATTAGTCACCGATCCGTTATCTAATATATATCAGTCACCGATATTTGTACGATCTTTAAAAAAATTTGTGTTTATTTAATATTATCGTAGTATAGAAAACAGCTACTGATTTCTTCCTATTTGGTATTGACTTTGTACGCTTTGTACTTTGTAAAAATGTAATACAGTGTACGAAAAAAAATAATTGCTATGGAGTGCTTGATTCAAGTATCATTTATCTTTACAACTTCATACGGAGTTTTTCCAAATCATGAATACTTATAAATAGATGATGTTTATTTACTTTTTTAGGAAATATTGAATGATAAGATTATTATATAAGCCAACTCTCAGTGATCATAGTAATACAAGAGTGCGGCCAGAGAATACCTAAACTTCAAACCCGTTATCAAAAGCATATACAAAAAATTCAAATTATCACAATTTTCTAAAATCCACTTATTGTAATTAAATTTCTCATGGCAAAAAAATAAATACATTCCTTTTTTTTTCTTTGTAAACTATTACACTGAATTTGCAAAATTACGTATAAGGTGTATTGTACTATTACCATATTAGGAATCTTTCTATATAGCCAGGATACCTGAAAAAAATAAATTTTAAGGAGATATTT
>QZLH01000678.1:12828-24373 GCA_003833135.1 Oehlia diaphana
TTTTTTTTATAGTCAATATGTCATCTATGAGATATCCTTTTTTGAAGTTTGTGTTCTAGCACAAAATCGGCAAATTTAACCCCGAATTTTATTAGTAACGCAGTGCCGATTTTAGGCGGATGTGCAATTAAGCAGTAAATTCAGTGACTAAATCATGTAAATTCAGTAACTGAATCAGTGTAAATTCCGTAATAAAATCGTGCAAATGATACGTTTTTTGTGATACGGAATTGTGCATTTTCCGTATCCCCTCATGATACGTTATTTCTAAGGAAAAAAAATCTTATAAAAACTTTATAAAAAACGTATCCAGTTTTTTTATAGGGAGGAATGATATTCCGATAGATAAAAAATTGCGACACTTTATTAGACAATATACTGAAGTAAGAAATTTTGAAAATTTCTCAATTTAAATAGGTCTTCAAAATATACGAAAGGAGGTGTGGGTTGGTTAGTAACCTTTGAATTTTTAAAAGAAAATGAAAATGTTTTAACAAATTTTTGGACATCGCGTCGACGTCAGAAAAAAATACAACGCTTGATAGAAGAATTGCCTACGATAGAGCAATGTAAAAAGTCATCATTTGAACTTTTTAAGAATTGGAAATTTCCTCGTTGTGAAAAGAAAAATGAAACATTCAACCATGTTTGAATGTGTAGTTCTCAAAAAAAGAGAGTTAAAAAGATTATTAATAATGCGATCGTATTTTTATATAGCAAGATTAAAAGTTTTGATAAATACGAAGTTACTTTAGATGATTTAAAAGGATTATTTGAAAACAATTCTTTCGGGAAACTAAAGGTTGATAATGTTGAATTAACTTTTATAGATATGATTAAGGGAATATTACCTTTGAAAATAGTGGAATATTTAACCAAAGAAGTTAAGATGAATATCAAAGACGTGAATCAATCTTGTGTCATTTTTTTAGATTACGTTTACGATGAAACTGCTTTGATTTGGAAAGAAAGATGTGAGACGCAAATTCAAAAAGAAAAGAAGTTTAAAATTAGTAAAAAAAAGAAAAGACTAATTCGTAGTTATGATGTCGATAGAAAGAATGTTACGAGCAGAAATCCTATTGCGTCTAAGTCTTTCACAAAAGTGGAAGGTCTATAAATGCAATATATTTTAATATGAAGCCCTTGGATTTTACGATATATGTGTTTAATTTTTAAATTTTATTTATTATTTCTTTTTTTTTTATTATTTATTTTCTTTTTGTTCGCCCATGGGGTGAGTTTTATTTTTTGGTCTAAATATTTGGTTTAGCATTATTGTTTATATAGTTTTTTTTACTATAACTATTATCAAACTAAAGGCATATATGTAATTTTCTATCTTGATTCAATAAAGTTTTATTTGTTAGCCAGTAAAAAAAAAAAAAAAAAAATTATATTTTTTTTTTTTTTTATTTTTTTTTTTTTTTTTTTTTTTTTTTTACCAAAAAAAAAAAAAAAAAAAAAAAATTATATATTATATATTATATATTTTTTTCTATTCTGTTTTCTGTTTTGTTTTATAATATGTTTTATTGTATGTTTTATAATCTGTTTTGCAATTTTTTTTTTTGCGAATAATGGTTGTTTATATACGTGTAGATTTTACTGTTTAATTAAAACAATATTAAATAATATATTTTTTTTCTTATCGTTATTATTTAATTAATTTATGATTATTAATAAATTATTAGCATTCCACGAATTCATATTAAATATACTATATCAATGATTCTGACTTAAATGATGGTTATCACATAGTATGATAGTAACATGAATATTTTATTGAATTTGGAAATTAAGATCTAAATAAAAGTAAAATAAATAAATGAGCCAATAAAATTTAGGATTATGGTTTAATAACTTATCCTATAAAATGACTGAAGAACAAAATGGTGCGAAGTATAAACATATGTAACAAATGAAGTAATTATATGATGAAATATTTGGAAAAAAAAATGAAAATTAAATAATACGTATTTAATGAAAATTCAAGTGTTACGAAACTAAAGAATGTAAAGTGTAACAAATACGATTTTGCCCACTAAAAAAATTAAATCGTTTGTAGTATAACGACCTTATCGCTACGCTACAAATTTAGATTTAACTATAATCCATAAATATTTAGATTTCTAATGAAATCATTATGTTGTTGCAATGTTGCATGTGCTTAATATTGGTATGATACTATGATATGGCGCTAATGACCAGTTCTTACGACCATTCATTGTTAATAAAAAAGCTTTTTTGATAAGAATTGCAAAAATTTTTTTGCGTTTTTTATGCAGGAAGTTTAATTATTTATAATTTATTCATGTTGGACAAAGAATTTCTTTATGGAAAATTTTGAATGATTTCTACAATCTCTTTGGAAGTTTTTTTCATTATTTTATGACTTATTCTGTATGGAAAAAAACAATTTCTTCATAGAATTCTGATTACGCTATACACCGACATTGGCGTAGCTCCAAGTAAATATATAAATAGGTATATGGGGTCTATATACAGTTACTATTAGCTCTATGCATCATCTTCGCCGTCTGGCATTATCCAAAAAAGGAACGATTTACACATTATTTGGTTCAATTCTTGTTAGCTTTTTATGTAGAAAAAAAAAGAATCGTTTTTATGGCGTACCGTACAATTCAAAAGCATGTTGTAAAAACAACAAGTCACTTGTTGTTTTTCATGTCGATCAACACAACAAGTGACTTGTTATAAAACAACATGTCTCTTGTTTTTCATGTCGATCATACAATGATTTCCATTTATGGAAATCAAATCCTTTTGGATTCCATTTATAGGGTTTAAAACATATCACAACTTTGATAATATCACCTTTTCAAACACGAAAAAAAAATAAAAAAATATATTAAATTTAATAAAAAAAAAAATATTTAGTAATATGCAAAAAAATCATTGAGATTTTTTTCTTTATCAAAAAAAAAAAAATCTCTTCTGTTAAAAAAATTTTCTAACAAATTATCTATCATTTTCTATTAAAAATTCTCCAATGAATTTTCTATAAAAAAAAAATTTTTTAAATACTTTTTTATTAAAATTAAATATACAATACTTTTTTGTTATTTTTTTCGTGCTTAAAAAGTGATATTATCAAATTGTGATATGTTTAAAACCCCAGATAATCGGTAAGACGATACTGTATATATGGAATCGAAAAGATTTGATTTCCATAAATGGCGAAACAACAAAGAAGACATGTTGTTTTATAACAAGTCACTTGTTGTGTTGATCGACACGAAAAACAACAAGTGACTTATTGTTTTATAACAAGTGTCATGTTGTTTTACAACAAGTGACTTGTTGTTTTTACAACATGCTTTTGAATTGTACGGTACGCCATACGTTTTATGCTGATCTAATCCGAATAAGTTATTGCCCAGAGCAACATTTATTTAATCACATGCACATGTATTCCGCAAAAACTGGAATGAGAATTGTACCAAATCTGTTCCTATTCACAACTTGTAAGTGTAATAGTCATCGGTCCTAAAGTCCTAAAAGATTGCGGAACCCTTGGACCTACATTTCAAAAAAAGAAAGAAAGAAAGAAAGAAAGAAATGAAATGTCTTAATTTATTTAATAAAAAATTGCATCACTAGAAGAACTTTTCAAAAAAAAAAAAAATTTCAGAATCATGCGGGCCAAAGTCACGTGATAGTGGAATTTTTGATGGTGTTACTGGGTCATTTTTTTCAGGTTACGCTGTTCGGACTTACAGTTCTACTGCGACACAAAAATTGGGAACGGCCCAATTCATCTTCATCTGCATTAATACAATCATGGTTTAACTGTTCTTATCCAGTTAACATTCAGCCGCTAACTGAAGGAATATAAAATTATTGTAAAAAATAGTATTATTAAATTACTTAAATCATTTATAGATAAATAATGGACTCGACTGAATCAATTAATCACAATTAAAAAAAATCATTGAAATTTGGATTTAGAGAAATTGGATGATGTAAAAAAAAATCAGTTGATTCAATATCTTAATTTCAAAATATCTTTATGTTAATTATTGTATCGTACTTAATTGATCGACAAGTCATTAAAAATATAGTATATATTGTTATTATTTCTATTTTTATTAAATTAAATTACATATTATACGTTGGAAATATATTAAAAAATTATGATGATATTAACAATAAAGAATTATCCAAACTTTAAATATTGTTACCACTGGAAATGGGTGATAAACGTAGTGGCCAGTTCCCAACTCAACGAAAAAATACACAAATTGGTTAACAATACAAGGATTTTCGAAATTCAAATGATATATGAATGGTACAATAAGATAGCTTAGAGAACAATCGGTAAAACCATCAATTTTATTAATTAATTACAGGACATATTTTTTCTATCGTTACAAGAGACTACTTATATTAAAAAAATTCATCTATAATTCAACTAAGATGTGGGATTGCTGTTTAATTTTATACAAGAAAATAATTGATATGGGCAGTATTAAATTTGGCAGACGTACAGTATAAATAATATTGCCAAACCTTTACCATTATCGGCCTAATCTAATAATGCCTTAAGACTGTACCAACGATGATCTCCTAATTTAGGCCGATGGTAAGGTTTGGGACATGGTTTGATTTGGTTTACAAAAGAGAAAATCATTACGGTAGCAGGTAGTGTAACCTATTACAGGGTTCACCTGAATGTTACAAAATTTATGTACAACCGTGTGATATCCAAAATTAGGCTTATAATGACTTATTTACTCTGATACTCCATAAAAAAACTTTCCTTCCTTCCTAAATTTTTTAAGATGACTTTACCTTATTTAACGGATGATTGTATTTTTTGCATTTTACAACATCTTAAAAATAATCGATCAATTTTATTTAATTGTTTATTAGTTAATAGATTTTGGTGTAAATCAACGATTCCTTTACTTTATGAAAATCCTTTTATAAATATAACTCAAGAAAATTACTCGATAATCACGACCTTAATTTCTTGTTTTAATAAAGAAGAAATTTTACAATTGAAGAATCAACTAGAACTAAACCAGATTAATAATATTAATTTGGATGAAGAATACAAACCATTATTTGAATATCTGAAATATTTGGTAAACTATGATTATTTTAAAATAGATTACGTAATTGATAGTTGTTTTATAAAATATTGTTCAGGTTTATCAATTTCTAATATTAAAATACATAATTGTATTCCAATATTTCATCAATCAATTTTACGTCAAAGTAAAAACATCAAAAAATTAGATATTTCGTCATTATTATTTTATAGTGAAACGTTTAAAAATTTTAATGTTCAAAATTTCACATCAAATTTAACAAAATTAAATTCATTATCATTAAATTTTGATGGCATTAGTAGTAATAAATTTGAACAAGAATTTTTAAGTAATATAACAAATAATTTACAAGAATTAATAATTGATTTTCCAAATAATTTTGTCAAAATTACTACTTTTGAAAATATTTGTACAATTATTCAAGAGCAAAACAAACTTAAAAAATTCAAGATAATGAATTGTTATTCTTTATTAAATAATATTCTTTTATCTTTAGAAATTCAAAAGAATTTTTTAGTTAGTATTGAATTTATAAATACTAACTTTAGTAATGCTAGTTTAAAAAGTTTCAACAATTTATATAATTTGGAATATTTGAAATTTGTAACTTGTAAAAATATATTATTAGATCAATGTGAGATTTTAAATTTTGCTTCATTTAAGCTCAAGGAATTATCATTTGCACGTAATAGTTGGGATGCTGATATCACATCATTAATGATCAAATATTTAGGTGAATCATTAAAAAGATTATTAATTAGAAATCCGACAATTTCTTCTATTAAAAATATATCAATGTATTGTTCAAATCTTATTTTATTAATAATAAGTACTGATACCCATTTTAATTGTTCAGTATTACCATTTTTTAGAAATTTAAGAACAAGAATATTAAATCTTAATATTATTGCATATAGTAATGAATTTATTGTAAATTTATCAAATAATATACCTATTAATATTAGTAAAATTTCTATTCATTATCATAATTCTAATAAGTATTTCAGATTTAAAGAATTTTTAGAAAATTGTCATAATAAGTTTGAAGTAATTAATTTAAATTGTATTATTGAGTTAAACTCTCTTAAACTTGTTTTAAATTATATTGAAAGAAGTGATAATAGTTTAAAAATTCTTGGTATGACTAAGAAGTTGAATAGAAAATTGAATGATGAGGAATCAATATTATTGAATAGTATTAAAGCTAAAGGGATTAAAATAATGGAATTTAGTAATTTACATGGTGATTATAAAGGCATATAGTAATTAGTATTAGAGTTTATAGATTAATATTTAACTTTAGGGTTTATTATTTTTATTTTCTTATAAATAAAGCCAAATCTTTATATTTTTTTTACACTTTCTGAATTTAAATCAGTTTTGATATTTAAATATTTTACTAATCTCAATATTTATTCATTAGGCGTCCAACCGACATCATACTAACGATGCATTTTACATTAATGCAAAGTTACAATACACTCACGATGCTGTCTGTGACAGTGTTGTTAAATATATCGTAATGATACTGCGAATTTAAATTTTTCAATGTTATAAAACGGTAAACTATTTTTATATTAATAAATTCAGAATTGTCAAAAACGTAGTTATAATACTTGTAATTGCATAGTGATAATTTTGAAACAGTATCAAAACGGTGTAATACTATACTAAATACTAAATTATCGTCAAATAATCATTAGGAATGTTTACTGAATATATGAATTATTTTATTAATTTAAAGGTAATTTAACCATGAAAAATAATCTGATCTGTTAAAATTTCTAAAAAAAAAAAATCCTAAAAATAAATAAAAAAATTTCTAAATGGTCTATAATGAAAATTACAAAACGATTCTGTTGTTAAAAAAAAAAAATAATAACAATAATTAAATGATCTATCGTTAAAAAAAAATTGTTTAAAAAATAAAAAAATTAAACGAAAAAAAAATCCTGAAGTTAATCTACGGTTAAAAAAAAAATAAATAAAAAAATTACTAATCGTAAAAAGAAGGATTTTAAAAGTTTTACAATTTATTAATAAGTTAATTGTCTATTACTTATTAATATTAGATTACCGGAAACAAAAATAATTTAAAATATTTTATATTAGCTGTTAGTAATCAACATGGATTTGCTGATCAACTACTATATGAAATAAGGAATAGTTCAGGCGCAGACAAATCATGTGTTAGGCAATTCAATTGATTTACATTATTTCACATTTTATTTAGTTCATTAAAATAAAAAAATAAAATGTAATAAGAATAGACAAAAAGATTATTTATTTTTTTAATATTAATAAAATGATTAATAAAAAAAAAAAATTTTTTACAATGACAACAAATAATTTAAAAATAAAATAAATGAATACATTTTCATCCGTTATAATACCTTATAAAATCTTTGATCCAATAGATTTCATATGTCAATTTAAGTATCTTCTTTAAGGATATCTCTTATATAAATAAGTTCATAAGAACAATAAAATTAATATTACATATACATTATTTATATAATACATTTCAATTTAAGCAGATCAATTAGCGGTGACGAAGTCATCGCACATTAGAATCCTCTAGTCTAATATATAATAATAAATAGATAAAAATTTGTAAAAAATTGTTAAAACAAAAAAATAAGTTGATGAAAATTTGCTCACAATAACAATAACAATAACACGCAAAATATTACTTTCAATCTAAATAGTGTGATCAAAAATCACCTCTCAAAATATATTTTTAACCGTTAGATTTACTATTTTAGAATTTTTTAATTAAATATACGAATAAAAAATCAGAGTTTAATTAATATATGTTTAAATTTACCATCTTTATTAAATTTCATTAATTTTCAATTGAGGAATTTTAATTTGTAAAGATTCTATTTAATAAATGAAATACATTAACATTTTTTATAATTTACATATTTACAAAATTATTACATTATTTACCTGAAAATTTTTCACTAATTATATTATAATTTTATTCATTTTAATAATCATCAGAATTTTTTGGTTCAGGAAGATTATTAAAATTAAGTATTCTACTTGTATAAACAGCTTCGGAATGTATTTCATATGATAAACTTTTTAAAGGTATGCTGCTAGTTGGTATCATAGACTATTATTGATTTTTTCTGCTTCTTCAATTAGTTTCAGTAATTCTTTATCACGATTCTTCCACCATGAATATAAAGTATTATCAATTTCTACTACTTCCGATCGATTTATTGGATTTGCATCCAAGCATCTTTTGACTAAATTCACAATCAATTGGGAGGTACTTTAATATTACTAAATCTTGGTTTAAGTCCTTGACAAATTTTTATTGCTAAATTTTTGTCATGGCTTACATCATGGTATGGAGGTAGTCAAGAAATTACCTCATACAAAATTATATCAAACCTATAAATATAAGCAGCTTTAGTATAATTTTGTCCTCTTAAAATTTCAGAAGCAATATAAGGTAAAACACCATATATACTGGTTTTGGATTTTCCGATGCATTATAATCTGCAGGTTTACATAATCCCATATCAGTTATAGCAGCATATATTTTACCAATATGTAAATCTCGATAAGTTAGTTCTTTTTTATGAATACTCTTAAGTCCGAGTGTAATATTCCATATCCGTATATTCCAGAACCATAATGTAATTTTTTGTTTCTGGTTCTTGTGTAATTCCATAAGCTCTAATAACAGAAATCTTTTCGTTTTTTTTTAGTCTTACAATGCATTGTTATCTAGATATACATTTTATAAATCCATCAGTAAAAATCGCAATTTAAAAATTTCATTAAATTAAGGAATTAGGTAATACCTCATTGATAAATTCTGATGTAACATTTCCTGAATTATTTAAACTTTTCAGTACTACAAACTTATTGGAATAAGATCGTTTCCAATTTTTATTTATCGTTATATTATCCTAACTTTTAATATATCTATCAATCAATTTTGCTCTATATACACTTTTCCAAAACCGTCTTTTGTAATATATTCAATATCATATAATTTATTGTAAGGTATCCACTCTAAAACTTTCTCATAATTAGTTGCTGATAGTTGAGTGTCTTGAATAAATTTGTCAATATCATTATTACCACTAGTCCAATTTTTAAAATTTTGCTGAAAATATTTTCCATTACATGCTTCGCACCATCTATATTCACTTTCTTTTTCACATTCTTTACCATAGATCAATAGATAAATTTAAGCAATTTTATAGAATGGATAAAAACTATTCTATATAAATAAAAAATTATACTGTATAGAAAAAAACTATACTGTATAGGTTTCCGTCAACTATACTATACAACTTCGTAGGTATATATCATATTCAATATCATTTAACCGTTTACATTCAGGACTCAGGAGATTAAAATAATGTATTTAGGATAATATTGTCAAGTTTCACTAATTCTTTACTATAAAATAAGTGAATCTATAATTATAGTTTTACCTTCAAAATCTCACTTTAAATCACGCTTTCTTTTATTAACTCTACATTATCCCCTGATCGACATCATTTACGTGGTTATGCAAGTGATTTATGCCTACTAGACGATCAATTCATATATATTTATTTATGCATTTCCAGTACATATAATAACTATAATTTATTTTGTGATATTAATAGTAATGTTTTTACATTTAATAAATTTAAGTTTACTATTGTTAAAAAGTAAGTCATTTTTACGTTTTGAAGGAACTGTATTTTGGATTTCAGATAGTGGTTCCCTTTCTGTTTCAGATAATATATCAATTTCCTCAGCATTAGAAATTGCTGCTTCATTAAGGTTTTCTTTTGCATTGGATTTTTTCGCGTTTGAATTTTCTGTTGTATTAAAATTTTCTGGCACATCCTTGTAAATAAAATATACAAAATAATTAATAATATTTAAATAAAATTATTTCAATGGTTAATAACAATATAGTCAATATACCTTAGAAACACTTGGGAGGGTTAACTTTGCGATAGTTAGCTTTTGTTTTTCATTCTGTTTTCGATATCTAATAAGCAAGACAAATTAATAATTTGGTAGCAACATAAAATTAATAAATTAATAGTTACTTACGCATTTAATCCTGCTAAAGATCGATGTAATGTTACGTTCATTATTGCTTGTGAATCTAATCCCTCGTCATTTAATTTCTGAGCAGTATATTTTCGTAATGAATGATTTACAATTCTTTTATTTGTACAATCAATTCCTGTAATATTGCAGATCTCTTTTAACATTCCAGATAATTTGTCTCGACCCATATGAGAAGTAGTATACCAGTTTCCATTTTCAATTTCTAAACAATAAATATAATTTTTAATCAATGATTACTAGTTTTATTAAATGTGTAATTTAGGAAATAAATTAATACCTTTAGGATCTTTATTTATGCGAAGAAAAAAATTTGCTTCAGCATTTCTTGGACGCAATTTTAAATATTTCTTGATATCATAGCATGCGCCATGTACTCCTATTTCATCTGGTGGAATAATATGTATAGGATGTTGATTAGAATTTGTTTTATGGTAATACCCGCCTTGATGAGTTTTATCGTGAATTGTTATAACATTAAATCCACCATCATCTCGTTCTTTAAAATGTTCAGCCATAATATTATGGTAAGATCCACCTCTCCGTGCTGTACAACATCCAACCCATAAAAAGACCCTTCTTAATAGTCCATCTGGCATATTATTTGACATATCAGGATGTTCAAATATTTGGATCATTTCTTCATTAGTAAGAGGATCAGCTCCATTATAATCGCCATTATTAATTTCTTCTAATTCAATCATTCTAGCATGTAAAGTATCACGTACAGATCTAAACTCATGATCTTCATGTATATTAAATGATTCATTAGTTTTAAATATTTCCTGATAGAACCTATTTATAGCACATATCCCATTGTATAAAGAGTTTGCTTTGTATTCTTTATTCTCCCTTGTTTTTATAACTATTATAAATTCACATAAAAGTAGTGCAATAACCTTTTTATCATAAAGAGTAAGTAAATCTATAGCAGGTTGTGTATTTTTTACAAATTCGTCAAATCTAGAAAACCATAAACGTGTATTTTGTTGAGTATTTTTAGGTTTTGCAACTGTAGCATACTTTTGTAAAGTTTCTATACAAGGACGGTTATATGTTTCTTTAAAAGTGGATGATTTTGAAGGTTCTTTGTATATTTCAGAAAGTTGTGCATTTTCTATATGACTTAACTTTTCTTTTAGTTCGTCTAAAATAACAGTATTATTTTTTGAAATCAATAATTCGGAAGCTTTCATAAAACTAGCCATGTTAATATTGAGAAAAGGAGAAATAAGCTTTTAAAATTAATTTGGGGCTTTTTATACAATATTAGACTATTAGACTATTAGTAAGCTTTGATTACGTAAATGACAGGGGATAAATCAATTATATCCTGGCTAATTGGAATAGTAAAATTTTACTTTAGAATC
>QZLH01000678.1:29448-45860 GCA_003833135.1 Oehlia diaphana
CAAAAAAAAAAAAAAAAAAAAATATTATACGAAAATGTAACGAAAAACAGGATGCGAATTTTTTGTTATGTTAAATCAACCTGAACTAAAAATTCACAATTCAGAATTTTCATAAATAACAATCTATAAATAGTAAAAAAAATATTATACGAAAATGTAACGAAAAACAGGATGCGAATTTTTTGTTATGTTAAATCAACCTGAACTAAAAATTCACAATTCAGCATGAAAAGAATTTTCATAAATAACAATCTATAAATAGTAACTTTAAATCTAAAATTAAATAAGATGAGAAATAAAATTTATTATGAAATTCGCACCAATTTCACGGTTATTTTGTATCATATTTCAGTACTTTTGAGCTAAAAAAAAAAAAAAAAATTAATTGAATAAATCATATAATTATATTTTTTCGAAAAATTATTAAATAAAATTATTGGTAACTTCGGGTAGTATATAGGTTTGGGACATCAAAATAACGTGGGTCCATGAGTCCATTCCAATATACTGTTTAATCTTTATAAAAAGTTTTTTTTTTTTAAGTATGATCTATTTAAGGAATAGTCTTGTCCCCGGGTAAATTGGTGTAACAAATATGGAATTTGATTTACTGATCAAATAACGATAGCAAAATATGCAGGGTCAGTTTATATGTCGTGAGTCATAAAACTTATTTAAATTGAAATGTTATTTTACTCGTTTAAGCCACGAGACCATGGGAATATAATAAATCAATAAAGGAATAAAGGATTATTTTTCACATGAAAAAGGAAAATATATAAGCACCCTTTCGTCATGGGATTAACGAATGGCGTTCACATATATTATGTATTATATATTGTTTCTGATTATCAAATCAAATAATAAATCTTGAACCTGAACGGAAATGGAAACTATGAAATAATAATGTCTTCCTCCTTTTCTTCCTTACCCTCCACTGAGGAAATCGAAAAAATAACAGATACTAGAGACTTAATTTATCGTTTGAAACAATCTAACTTGGGATTAACCGAAAATGATTTCGAAGTTCTCAAATACCATAAAATTATTGGTCGAACTTTTCTCATGTTAACGGAAGAAAAACTTGAAAATCGTGGTGAAAAATTGGGACCATCTTTAAACATCGCGTATTCGGTTAATAAGATTCTAGAACAAGATACGATAAGTGAGTAATTATGATATTGTCCATTTGCATCGTTGATGAATATTGATTATTTATGATATTTATACTAGCTTCAAAATCTTCCAAACATAAGAAACGTAATATAGAAGATGACCTTGATGATATTGATATACTCCGTGAAGAATTTAGAGAAATTGTAGAGGAAAAATTTAAAACTACGACCGGATTAACTACAAAAATCAATTATTCATTATTACTTAAAGATGTTCATAGCGTGTGCGGTGAGGATACTATTAGTGGAACAACTCTTAGAGACTTTTTTTTAAATAATACAAATCTCTCTAAGCATACGTATCCAATAGTTCGACAATGGGTTGAACACAAAAAAAGAATTTACAGTAATAAATATAAAGCGTATACTTTTCATTAATTCTGTAGTTTATTTCATCTGTAGTATAAATAGTTTTTTTAATGAACCTCCATCATGTAATAATAAAAATAATAATAAATTTTCCATAAATTTCATAAATTTGTATTTCATTCAGGTAATTTAACATTTCTTTAACCTCTCTCGTCTTGTTTGTGCATATTAATTACAAAATTGTCAATGTAAGGTCGGAAAATTTCACATTTTATTTAAATAATAGTTTACAAATTATACTA
Source organism: Oehlia diaphana (assembly GCA_003833135.1). NCBI lineage: Eukaryota > Fungi > Glomeromycota > Glomeromycetes > Glomerales > Glomeraceae > Oehlia > Oehlia diaphana. The sequence continues at coordinate 31,235 of QZLH01000678.1, forward strand.
TAAAAATATACGTGACGTGAATTAGTTTAAAAAAAGGACGGAAATTATTTTATTTATTAGCTGCACTAAATGACGTGGAAGGTTCTTCTCGGTTCTGTTTCGGTTCCTTTTCGGTTCCGTGTAGAACATTATTAAAAAAATCTTTGTTTCGTTATTAAGTAATAGTGAGTCTTGATCTACGCTAATTTGATGTTTTTCGAATCAATCGGTTCGATTTGATGTTAGAACAGTTCTCAAAGTGTTCCAACCTCAGCCCTTACTAGGTTTCAGAACCTACTCGGAATCGTACCCCCCTATCCCTAGCTGCAATTAAGGTTTCTTTTTACAAAATTGGTGATTTTAAATCTAGTGGATTGGTTCCGCCTTAAAAAATCCGTAAATATCGAACAGATGCTTCTGTTAAATTAGGATATAATTATCCTGGGCGAAGCGAAGAACTAGATATTATTTAAATTTTGTGATTCTTCTCTGTCTACTACGTGATCGTCTGTCTACTCCGAATTTACCGTTGTAATGAAAAAACGGTCAAATTATTCAAAGGAAATAATTACTTTTGTACAGAACTACTTCAATATATGTATAAAAAAAAATAAAGTATGGTAGTTAAGACAAACAAGAAAATTTTGTTATACTTATTAACTCCTGTCCTATCGGGATTGTTTCTTGACAGTTAAATTTTGAGTATTAGAAGTAGGCGCCATTAATTTTGAAATTTCGTGTCACGAAAAATAAAAAGTTAATAGATTTCAGGTGAAAGTTGATTTTATAAAACAATAACTTATATATTTCTTCATTTTTTTTTTTATTAAGAGTTTAAAAATTCAATCTACGGTAATGCCGATTATGAATAATTAAGATTATAATTATAATTATTCCTTTTTCGTGTTCTTTTTTTTTAAAGAATAATAAATCGAATAGATAACTGATTTTATAAATTTTTAGTGATATTACAAAAATATCTCAGAATTAAGAGACGTGCAAAATTCGGTTGTGTATTATGTTTATCCAAAAAATTAAAAAATTACACTTTATCAGGAATAATTAATTACGCATTAATTTATTCCGATACTGTTATGAACTGAACTTATAAATCAGATAATTACTATTTGCAATATTTTGAACAAGTCCGCACATCCCAAAAGTTATTTAGTATCAAGTGTCAAATGTTGCCCGCGTGACTTATTAATATTATCAACGATTCATATTAGCCAAAATTAAAATTTTCGGTAATATTCACTGTAAATATATTTTTTAAATTTTATAATTTATTATTAGAATTTTTACTACAAATAGACTTTAAATTTATATAATTAGCTTATAAGTTAAGCCTATTTGAGACGAGACAAAAGTTAATTTAAAAAAACGTGCATTACAAGTACTAATGGGCTCAAAATTTTTAATTTAAAATTTGTCTCGTATATTGCTCAATTACAAACTGATTTTTATTTATATAAAGTAATGATAACTCTATAATCAGTGTTGAACAAAAAATACATATACTTAAAAATATATGAAAAAATAATAAATAAAAAAGTAAATCAAAATATATTTTATCATTTTCGATGACAACCTATGAATATTTTAATTACTATGAAGTTAGAAAGGTTAATAATAAATATTACTATTAATGAAATCACATTCACATTTAATTAAACTTACGTTTATTCATACAGTAAGATTCAATATTCAATCAATTCTAAATGATTCATAATCATTACTATTGTCTGACTTTAGAACATTTTCTGTAAATAATTAGTAATTGATATAAATAACTTTGATAGATAGCCAAGTAAATTAGTTTATTATAGTTAAATTATGTTAATTTAAATACCTGGATATTTTTTGCTTGATATATTTTCATATTCATTATAATAATCATGAGAATTCTTTGGTTCAGGAAGATTTTTATAATTAAATGGTATACTTTTATAAATAGCTTCAGGATGCTTTTTATTTTTCATAGATGAAATATTAAGTAATGATTTATTAATTTTTTCAACTTCTTCAATTTGTTCGATTAATTCCGTTCGAGTTGATTCTTCTTGATTCTTTTCATTCTTTTTGTAATACTTATTATATTCTTCTTGCCATCTATGAAATGTTCTTGTAAGTTCTCTTATGTCTGGTCGTTTTAATGGATCTGCATCCAAACATCTTTTAATTAAATGCAAAATTATTTGAGGTACTTTAATATCAAATTCGGGTCTTAGTCCTTCACAAATATTTATTGCTAAAAAACCGTTATGAGCAATATTATAATATGGAGACAATTCTGAAATTACTACATATATAATTATGCCAAAACTGTAAATATCAGATGCTTGAGTGTAATCTCCTCCTCTTAAAATTTCAGGTGCCAAATAAGATACAACACCATACTTTTCTTCCTTACCATTATAATTTGCTGGTTTACATAATCCCATATCAGTTATACATGGGGTTGAATCACATACTATATTTCCAACATGCAAGTCTCGATGAATTAATCTTTTACCATGAATTTTAAGAAGTCCACTTGAAATACTCTTTAAAATATCAAATTTAGATTTCCACATCTGCAAATTCAAATCCAAATTCACTTGAGGCCATTTATCTATTTTATATTTTTTATTCATATCTTTTCTTTTTTCGTTCAAATAATTTTGTAGATTCCCCCTTTTAGCATAATTCATAACCATAATATAATTTTTTGTTTCAGGATGTAAAGATATTCCATAACATCTAATAATTTGTAACGGTGCCTTGACTCTATGTATTCTTAAATGGATTGTAATCTAATTATCGTAAAAAATTAATTAATAAAAACAATAATTTTAAAACATAATTAAAATATACAGTATAAATTATACCTCATTAATAAATTCCATTGTAATATTTTGTGATTTATTTAAACTTTTAAGAGCAACAGGTTTACTTTTATTAAGTCTACTCCATTGATTCTTATCCATATCCCAATGTGAAATATAACCATCTTTCCATGTTGCTTTATGAACTTCACCAAATCCACCTTCTGCAATAAATACAGGTTTATTAAATCTATTATATGGTATCCACTCTAATATTTGACAACAATTTTTTGCTGATAATTGAGTATTTTGAATGAATTTATCAATTTTATCATTACAACTAGTCCATTTATCAAAATTTTGTTGAAATCTTTTTGAATTACAAGTTTGACACCAATTCTTTCCTGTAGTTATTTCATTACATTCCTTACATCTTCCATATCTTTCCTCATTATTTTTTGAAATACAACTCCCACAATATTTACTTTTTGTATCACTTATTTGTTTGCATCGAACGCATTCGTATATTAGTTCTTTTCCATCTAATGGATACATAACAAAAATTTTATTGTTAAAAATCTTTTTATTTTGTAAATTTAAAATTTTTGTTGAAAATAATGGAACGATTTGGTAAGTTTATACAGTACTGTACTTCAGATGATCGACATGATCATGAGGGTTGTGCAATATCAATATCACATGCAATCTATACCATTTTTTCCAAGATAATAAAGATAGTTACACTACCTCATTTTAATAATTAATAACAGTTACACATACCTTTACAATATAGCAAAAATGAACCTTTAACAAGATTAATAGAAAACTCATTCGGGATTAGAGTTACAAGCCCTTTTTTTTTTAGCAAGAATCAAAATAAAAATAAAAGAATAAGGTAATGGTCTCATTCATCAAAACATTTTGGCGAAAAATCATTATATAGCCAATGAAAATGATCATTATTTATTATCAATCAAATTATTTGCCGCTTTCAATTGAAGTTTGATCGTTTAACACAAAATTTCTAAGCCACGCCGATCATAATTTTTTCTCTCATACTATTTTTAATAAAACATTAATTATTTTTTTTTTTTGGTTGATCCGATAAATAGACTCTTTACATACTGTAACTCTGAATTCGAAGTTTTATTACTAAAAATAATTTAGTATATTTACTGCTTAACTTTGATATTACACTTTAGATCACACTTTTAGATCACAGAACACACTTCGATCACAATTCCTCTGTAACGCTAAAATGACACTGTAAGTACTAATAAAAAACTTTTGTTGTATTTAAAGACAATAATTAAGACTTTTAAAGTTATATATCATATTTATTTGTAAAAAATTGTTTTTAGACGCTTAATAAAGATACTAATAATCATATTTAATTTATTTTTTAACTATAGACGATAAAAACAAGTCAAGAGTACGTATTATTAGTAGTTTTATAGGTTTTGTTGCATATTTGCTAATATGTAATAATTATGTACTGAAACTTTTTTTTTAATTAATCTATGCATTTTTATTAACTAAAAGTATACCCGGGTATGATATGTGGTTAGAATTACGCCCAATTTTTTCATGTTCCACATACCTCGGTTATAGTTCAATTTTTAAAATAGAAAAATTAATTTATACCCTGAGTATTTTACTATTTGAATAAAGAATTTTTCTAACTATCACCAGGGGGTGATGATCACTGGTGACTGAAATTAAAATAATATAGTGCCGATAAAAATTAATAATTCTGGCCAACGTTGATGATCACCCTCGGTGATTTGAAGTAAAAAACTTGAATAAATAACATCACACGAAATTTTATTGCTAAATTTTCATCATGATTTACTTCATGATATGGCGGCAATCCAGAAATTATTTCATACATAATTATTATCCAAAACTATAAATATCAGATGCCTTGGTATAATTTAGGTTCGTAAAATTTCAGGTGCAACATAAGGTAAAATGCCATAGACATTATTTTCTGATGTATTGTAAGATTGCAGGTTTACATAATCCCATGTCGGTTATAATAGTATTATATTTGAGCTTTAATAAATTCCTAATATGTAAATCTTGATGAATTAATTAACTTCGGTAAATGGATAATCTTACCATTCAGGGTTAATTTATGAACCACAGTGAGTATTAGGTTACCCACACTTTGTACTCATGATTAGTTTGTTAACTCAAAATATAAAGTATTTTTTTTTAAGAGAAACCAATACTGATATTACAATATGTCAATTTAAGCCATACTATTTACAATAAATTTATCATACTGACAAAAGCTGATTTATTTTATCATATAATAATATATCAATCAAAGTCATATTACATGTTCTTTGTTAATTATATGAGTCAATATTTCACCATACAGTTAGTATTTGTGATAAGTATATCTCAAATTGACATATAGACGTCAAAGTCTATTATAGTCAATCATAGTCAATATGAACAAGCATTATTATAATGAAACATAATATAAAATAAAAAAATAAACCATCTTTTTGTCAGTTGGACCCACTATTACAAAAAAAAAATAAACTTGAATTTTTTTAGTTTGTTATTTTTTGCAATAATGAGTCAAATTGACAATTAATTTTGCATTAATATATCAGTACAAGTCATATTATTTTTTGTATTTAAGATGTCTAATTTCTCAACTTATTTTTTTTTATAAATTTATATCTTTTGATTAAAAAAATAATTAATAAACTAATCATCATGAGTACAGGTGAAAATTATATTGGTTATGAAGCTCTTGTTTATTACTTAAATGAAACAATAAATTTGTCATACCATGGATTTTTGACACTTAACCAAAATATTATTATTGCTTCATTAGCTCAACTAACTACTAACTCTTCATTAACATCAGCCAAGTGGCAAAGCTTTAATATTACTTGGAGTAAACGCTTTTTGTATAAAGCAAAAGATTTATTGGATTCAAATACTTTTATTGAATTAAAAAAAAAGGTATGTTTTGTTTTTATTTTGCAAAGGGTGGGTAACTCCTAATACTCTGCGTAGTCACTTTGTGAGAATTACTGGTCTCGTTCGCTTGGTAACCACTCCAGGCTCTCATTCCAGGCACCCTAACTTTGTTGTTAGTAAAGTCTGCTAATTCTGGAGGAGGAATTGGCTATGTTCCTTCTTTACTACTAAATAAAAATTTAGCATACAATTAACAACATGCTTTCTCATAATAGGTAAATACAGAATACTCACAACGTAAGAAAGAGTTGCAAATATTCTGGCAAGAAGTTATTAAGGAATACAAAGAAAGTCAAAAAGAAAATAATTTTACCACTGATACAGTAGTGGCGGAAAAAAATGGCACTTAGTTTTTTTTATTTAATTTTATAAGGAAGTGCTTAATCAATGTAGAAATTAATATATAATCAATTAAAATGTATACTTTAAGTTTACTTAAAGCTTTGAAATATAATAGCTTAATAAATTTTTTTATAAATTTGAAATTTTTGTTAAAAAAATTAAATGCCAAATTTAAGGCGATTAAAAATATCTGAACGCCATTTTTAAATAAAATTAAGAAGAAATTCACATTCTAAACATATTTTTGACTCTTAAGAAAAACTGTTTGTCTGACCATGAAATATATACTATTAAACTTTTATGGTTATTAGTTTATTACTTACTGATATATTGAGAAAAATATAAATTGAATTATATTTACACAACTGCTTATATGTTAAAATTAAATTAAGAAATTTATACATTCTAAATGTACTTTTGACCCTTAAATAAAATTGTTCGTCTGGTTATGAAATATATAACGTTAAATTTTCGTTAAAATTTGTTTGATACTTACGGAGATATTAAGCAAAACATAATAAAATTATTTTAAATTATACTTGCTTTTTTTGAAAAATTATTTTATTTACATTTTGTTTAATATCTTGGTGAGTATCAAACCAATTATTATGAAAATTGAATAGTATATATTTCATAATCAGACGAATAACTTTGTTTAAGGGTCAAAGGTATGTTTAGAATATAGATGTTTCTTAATTTATTTTAAGAAGACATTCGGATCTAGTATTTAATTTATATGTAAAATTTATAAAACAAGAAATTTTTTTAAATTTTCATTACTTTTTTATATAAAAGAATTAAAAAAAACTTTTTATAATATTTATAATGGATTAATAAATAATTTTATAAGATTATTTATTATAATTTTTAATAAAAATATTTAAAATTTGTTTTAAATTCGCTTTATATTTATTAAAGTCTTTTCTTCTCATTTTACTTAAATTTCAAAATTTTTTTTTAAAAAATTAAACAATATTTTATCAAATATTATTAAGTAAATTTATTTACTATATATTTAAGAATATATGTACAAAATTTCAGATCATTTAAGCTATTTTTTAAAGTTTTTTATTGATTATAAAATTAAAGAATAAAAGTGCCAGTTTTTTCCGCCACTACTGTACATCTATTCCAAAAAAGTCAGTTAAACATTCTGAACCATTACAACAAGATGCATCTTTACTTTCAAAAAAAACAATTAAATCTGAACAACTAGATTTATCTAAAAAAAATATTAAATTTACTAAATTCTGTTACGATATATTTCATGAACTTGAAAATGAATCTTATGCTAATTTATTTTCTGAAAAGAATATTAAAAATAAGGTTATAAAGCATCCAATGGACCTACTTACTATAAAATTAAAATTAGAAAATAATCAATACTCAAGTTTAAAAGAATTTGAAAAAGATATTCGTTTAATGTTTCGTAATTGTTATACATATAATGATGTTAAAAGTAAAGAATATTGTTCAGGTGAAAAATTAGAATCTATTTTTAATGAAAAATGGAATGAAAAAATTATTCTTCAAGATAGACAAACAAGAGAACTGAAAAGAATAAGAGATAATGATACTGATGATGGTGCAGATCAATTTTGGAAGAAACAAAGACAAATTTTAGAACAAAATAAAAATAATTTAGTATATAGACAGGTTATTAATGATGCACTTCTTGTTGCTTCAGCATATGAAAGCCTTGTTGTAGGTAATATTATACCTTTTATTGAAATTTTAAAGACCTTTCTATTAACAAGATCAAGGATGTCTTTATCTTCAGCAAATGAATCCATGCTTCAGGCAATTGTTGAAAGTCTTCTACCATTAAAATATCGTATTCCAGAGCTTTCATTAGTAATGGATGGTAAAAAGCTAAAGGGATCAGGTCGCTTTGGATATTCAGATATTTTTGTTTTGAAAGGAATAGGAGATAATTATATTAGTTTAGAATTAAAATATATACCATTAACTGGTTTAATAAAAAATCAGAAAGTTAAATATGGTGCAAATGAATTAGAAAAATTAGACAAAATCCTTGAAAAGGAAGATGAAGAAATTTTATTAAAAAGACCATATACATATTGGTCTAAAGAGTATAAAAGAACAAACCAAACAACTATAGGTGAGGTATTGAATGGTGGTATAAGTCAACTGAAATCATATATGAATACAATCTCAAAAGGAAGGGTTGCTGATTACTTTAGCTCAGGAATATTTGATAAACGTGTTAAAGTAGTTGAATCAAATCCTAATAAATTGAAAGGATTTGTCATCTTAGTAATTGGTTTCCAACGTATATTATGGAAACCTGTTGATGAAGTAATATCAAATTATACATATAATATAATTTAAGGTTTAGCAATAGCAGTAATATTATAACAAATATAAATAAAGTTATTATGTAAAAATATTAATTCATATATTTATTAACACTACAATATCAATTTAGATATTCATAATATTCTATATTAATACATACTGTTTAAGAAAACTAATGCAACAAATAGAATATTAAATTGTGATGCTTAAAATGAAATTTTAAAGACACTACAAAATGAAATTAGAGGTAATAGTATATGTGCCCAAAGTTAGAAAGCCATTCTTCATAAACATATAAGTAATAATAATAATAAAACTTTAGCACAATATTTCACAATAAAAAATTTATGGACAATATACTAGTATGTGATTCAGTAACATTGTTGTCAGAATTTAAAATAAATATTTAATAACAAGTAAATGTTTAACAAGATAGGGCTTCTACTAATAATTAAAAAAAAAAAAAAAAAAAAAAAAAAAAAAAAAAAAATAAAAAAAAAAAGAAGTAAAAAAAAAAAAAAAAAAAAAAAAAAAAAAAAAAAAAAAAAATAATATAAATAAATTAAAATAAAAAATTTTAGTTTTAAACCATGAAAATAAAAATATTTTAAGAATTTTTTGCAAGCAATATTATTATGATTTATTGTCAGAAAGATGTAATTGAAAAAAAAATATTATAATATTTTCATATTATGCAATATATTTATTGAATGTATTATTATATATTCATTGTAAAAAATATTTATATATGCATTTTACGCTTAAAATTTTACGTTAAAAGTTTGTCATGATAATTAATTTGTATTTTTTCTAATTATCTGAAGGAGGCAACTTTGCGTATTAAACTTATAGAAACCTCCTACGTACAGCTATTAATAAAAAATTTGAAAGTCTCCTTGCCATTTATATATGTTTCGGGGTCTTACTTGACCATTATAGAAATGGGAAATCCAGTTCTCTAATTAATTTACTATGTTATTGATTACGCAAATCCGTCGATATGTTAAAATTTTATATATACGATATATATCGCATTTTGATTGGTCATTGTCAGAGGACTATTTTTTTTTGACTACACGTAAATAAATAAATAATGAAATAAATATAAAATTTTAGTCTTATAAATTGATTGATTTTTAAAACTTGCTACTTTCTAAGATGGTCACTTAAAGCCTGCATTATATATTATATCAGTTTGGTTTTAATTGTAGAATCATTTATAAATCATATTGAATTTATTGAAAATTTTTTTCATCATTTTTAATACCAATAATGTTTACACTTTATCCATTATTACTATTATATAAAATGAAAATGTAGTCGTACATGTATATTAATTTATGATTTTATTTATTCTCAATAGCAAAGAATATGTATTATAAATTTTAAATTATATTTTTATGAATGATCTCTAATTAAACAAACTGATTGTTATCCATATGTATAATAATAAATATATTGCTCAATTATAAACTGATTTATTATATATGAAAAGATAAGTTTGCATCATGCCACCCAATAAATCAGTGTTAAACAAACTAGTAAATGTACTTTCTATATATTATATAAACCTCTCGAAACCGAAAAAACATATATGTAAATAATGAATAAAATAAATAAAGATAGTAGCCTATGAATATTTTGATTATAATAATTTATTATTTTAATTATTGATGGATTAAACGCACTTTTGTTCGTAAATTAATCAAATCGCTACAGTCAGATTTTAGAGACTTCCTGTAAATGATTAACAGTTAATATAAATAACCTGGCAAGTAAACAAGTAAATGAAGATCAAATTATTACCCGAATATTTTACGGTCGATATATTATCATATATTTTATAGTAATTATCAGAATTCTTATAGTTCATAAAGATTTTGAAGTTAAAGTGGGCTGCTTTTATAAACAGCTTCAGGATGTATTATATTTGTTAAAGATGCATAGAATGTCCGGAAATTGCAGTCAAAAACGTCCGGAAAATGTTCATTTATCTGGAATATGTCCGGAATATTGCAATATTCCGGACGTTGGAAAATTTCATTTTTCCAGAAAATGTCTAGAAAATGTCTAGGAGGGTTCAGGTCTAGCGTCTAGAAAGTGTACGGACTATTGTAATTTTCTGGACGTTTTCCGGACACACGGACATTTTCGGATGTTTTTAGCTACAATTACTGGACATTTTTTTTTAATAGGGATGAATCATCAGTTGATGAAATATTATTAGTTTTTCTGCTTCTTCAATCGATTAATTAATTCTGTATTGATTAATTCTGGTTGTTCATTCATGTACAGCGCCTAACAAAATCTTTTAACCATTCTTGAAAGATCTTTTGCATACGTTCGATTTGATGGGTTATCTAATCAGCTTTTAAATCTCGATGAATTATATCTTTAATATGAATTTTCCTAAGCCCAAGTGAATATGGAATAAAATATCTTATGTCTCCATATCCACAAACTCAAATTACTTTTATTCAACATTGTTTTTTCATTGTTCAATGAATTTCTTTAATAATTTGATCTGATATCTTATATTCATGAACTTAGATGGTATATTGTAACCTAATTAATTTATCAACAAAACCAGTGTATGATTTTCAAACTTAAACATGTGTGCGAATGGCGCACACCGTATGTGGGATCATGTGCGGAAATTGTGATTGGTAGTGTGAAATTTCGCGATACATGAATGATTTTTTAATGGTGCGCAAAAAAAATTTATCACCGTATTATGTAAATTTAGTTACTAAGTTTTTTTAAAAAAGAAGAAGCGCAATGTAATAATTATAGTTTTACAATACTTTTATTTTTCTTACAAAATTGAATGTTCTTTATTAATTGAAAATGATAATCTCATAGTGCAAAATTGTGCGCAAATGTGCGGAATATGTGCGGAACTGTGGTGGAACTGTGCGGTTTGTGCAACTGTGCAGAAATTGTGCGAAATTGTGCGCAACTGTATGGGGTGTGCAAAATTGTGCGCAGTGCGGAATTGCGCATACTTTATTTAAAAGGGTAATGTGTGCGGAAAATCATCAGTCATATGCAAGCGCACACTTCCGCACTCCCAAAATCACACACTGAACAAAATTTTAATTTTAAAATTTAATAAATCAGTTAACTAACATGATATAATTAAGATAACTCATTAATAAATTCCAATGAAACATTTTGTGAATTACTCAAAATTTTTAAGAGCTACAAACATACCATCACTATGACTTTTCCGCCGATGGTATCTCGAAATATAGCCACTATTCCAACTTGCTCTATATATCTTTCCAAATCCACCTGCGATATATTTAGAATTTTATATTTGGAAATTATTTTTTGTGTTTTGAATGAACTTATCAATGTCATCATTACTACTAGTCCGATTATAAAAATTTTATTGAATTATAAGATTGACACCCTGTATATTTTGGTAACATGTTCCGTGTTTTGGCTCTTTTTCATCTAATTGATCCATTTCACAAATTAAATATTCGGTAAATTTTGATACCCATAGATTTCGATAAATAAATGTAACAATGTCAATAGATAGACGTATTTACATCTTAATAATTGACATGACTCTTATGACAAGGATCATGCTTTTGACAGTGTACCATTCTTTCTAATATTTATCTCTTTATTAATAATAATATTATTATTATTTGTTTATAGAAAGCTTATTCAGGTTAAGAGTTTAAGCTTTTTATGGAAAGGATCGGTAGGAATAAGACAAATCATGTTGATGCTAGTAACAGGGGTAAAATTCTAGTGCGAGAAAATTTATTAAGGGTATCGTTCAAGTTATGTAAAATATACATTTAATTTTTATTTTTATTTTTGCAAAGAAATTTTTTTTTTTTTTTTTTAGCGGCAAAAGGAAAAAGAAAGAAATATGTATCACTCCATTCATCCATAGATTATCATAAATCATTAATTTCCATAAGTGGCGAATCTTTATGGCCCTCCGTAAGCATGAAAAGAATATACATAAATTATTTTTCGAATATTTATTTTTGTTATAATCAAATAACCATTTTTACATATGCAATGATAACTTTTATATATTCGGATGTATAAAAGTGGTCATTTGAATATGTAAAATGTATATTCAAATAATAATTTATGTGTATTCTTTTTGTGCTTACGGCGGGTCATACAAAAATGAAATTATACCGGAATTGTGTGATACGGAATATATTAAAACGCATATAATATATACAGAACGTTATCATTTCCTTTTTTATAGGGAAATCCAAATGATCGGCATAATTTATAAGCTGCACAAATCTCAGCCAAAAAACAAGTCAATTGGGTGCTAAAAAATTCCGGGTTTGTACTTCTTCAGCGATCTGATAAATTACTTGTCAAATATGGAAATATAACAAATGTGTTCCACTTATCAACACAGTAACAAAAATTTTCTTTTTTATATTTCCATTAGGGTCACAAAATCTTTATATTATGAAATTTGGCATATTATGAATCAACGCCAATATTAATCAACTCCAAAAGAATAACATATATAAGTGGTGAATTTAATCTCTCCTCCAAAAAATTAAATTCCTTTTGTAAGATAACACAGTCGAAAAAGGAAAATGACCATACAAGACAATAGCAAGAAGAATTACGTTGCTGATAAAACTCTCAACAATAACTACATCACTAAAGTTCTAGCAACCGGTCCTGTTCTAGAGGAGCAACGGGCTACATTTAGTAATCTGTTCACGCGATCTTTTTCCCATGCATACCGTGATTTTCAACTTGACCTACTTAACCTACCGCAGGAACAAACTTTGAGTTCATATCTTGAGCATTCCTTTAATGCTACTTGGTCTCTAATACAATCGGGAAAACTACAATTATGGGTCGAGGTTTCTAGAGACTCTTCGGAACTTGTGGTTGGTTTCATATGTGTCCAAACAAAAGACGATGTGTGTTATATCGAGCAGTTTGTAGTTCATCCAGATTTCCAACGCATTAAGATCGGTTCGAATCTCATCAAAGCGGTTGAAGAGCGTTACCGTCTCATCTGGCTACATGCGCGTCATATTAATGAGGTTGCAATTTCATTCTACACGCGAAATGGCTTTATTCGCTCAGATGCTGATGACGGTGATATGGCGTATCCCATTGAGTTTCCCTCACGTTCTTCAAAAGATTTTATGCTGATGAAAAAAGTGATATCTTAATAACGAATAAAAGATTTATTAGTATTAGATTATCGATTTTCAAAAAATTGAATTTGATGAGTAATAGTTTTATTTAAGTATAATTAGTATGATAATATGTAACGTATTTTGTATATTTTAATTAAATGTAGTTGAAATTCTTTTTTTTACTTTAAATTGGGAAATAAACAAACATTATTAAAAAAAATCTTTTCATTTTATTTTAAGAAACTTCTTAATTTCTCAATACTAATTCATTGTTTTTCAGGACATTTTTTCAATGTTTAAAGTTTCAAGATACACAAATTACTTTGGTGATGAACTGGATATATTTAAGTAATTATCCACCAAACCTAATATTTATTATTCATTACTCATTTTCTTTGTATTTAAATGTTTTTCAGACTTGATTTGTACCGTTATAAAATTTATTGATAAGTTTGTTATTGAATTGCAACTTAAATTCTTTAAGATTATAGATTACTAGGTGTGAGGTTTTTTGGTTTAGAGAAAAAAAAAAGATACAGTTCACCCCTCTATAGTGAATTTTTATATAGTGAATAACTTGCTATAATGAAGAAAAACTCAGGTACAGATTTTTTATATATATAATAAAATGACCCTCAGTATAGTGAATTTCTCACTATAACGAATTTTAATCTTCAGCCTATAGGATTCACTATAGTGAGGGTGAACTGTAAACACAGAAAATTAACTGGCTAATTTTGAAATTTAGGAATAACCTTCAAACAATTTAAAAAGATTAAACTAGATACCCAATACAAGAATATGAGAGGTTTATATAGATAAAATCACATTTATGTTTCAATTTAGTACGATCAGCTGATTTTTTGACCAAATGAATTTATTTTTATTTTTATTTTTATTAATGGGTTCCAGTTAGAAATCTAACATGGACGCGATTATAAGTAGAAAATTACATATAAGTCAAAATTGACAAAAATACTAACTAAACTACACGCGAAAATAATCTACTCAAACCGGTGGGCA
>QZLH01000678.1:46420-58103 GCA_003833135.1 Oehlia diaphana
ACATATAAGTCAAAATTGACAAAAATACTAACTAAACTACACGCGAAAATAATCTACTCAAACCGGTGGGCATTTACAGGAATAAGGTACAATATAAAGAAATAAAATTAAATCCCTATGACACATAAACCAATAAAGCCACTACCTCCCATACACTCACTTAGGTAAACCCAAGTTTTGGTAAGTTGAAGCCACCAAATGAATTTATTGAATTTATTATAATTCCTACAGAAATTTTATTACCTTTTTTAGATACTGGCTGACGTTATCATAAATTCCGGCCCCCCAAAATGCGTTTTTCTGCCATACCTTTTATCATAACGTGGGCGCAAATGCCACGTGATTTGTGGCGTCTATAATTTTGATGTTACACATAACATTTATCTTAAAAAAAAAACGAGTACAAAAAAAAAAGGTAAAAAAGAATGATATTTTTTTCTTAGAATTTATTATAAAATTTATTTATTACTTTTACAATAAGAACATTTATTAAAAAAATAACGCTTTTTAATAAACAAATAAACAAACACTATTTAAAAAATCTAGGAAAAAATGAATTACTCCATGTAACATTTCACGTTATCATGCTCAACATTGTAAGCCAATGATGTTGCAAATTTTGACGTGCAATAAATGTTAAAAATGATAGAGTCTTTAACCCCCTAACCAATTAAAATAAAAATAAATGTTTTCAATAGATTGTTCCATGAAGATTTTTGTGTCAAGAAGTAAATAATACGGAAAACGGAGGAAGATGCTGGAATGAAAGAAAGCGAAGAAGAAGTAATGACAGAAGAGATAGTAAAGTTCAAGTATTAATATATGAACTAAGTAACGAAAGAGAAAGTAATGATAGAATGATGGAGGAAGAGGCTAATCCAGTTTCGGCTAAAAATTTTGATCAGATTTTTATATACTAACGAAAAAGGTCGTCGCAGTAGAACGTTGATTTTAAAAAAATTAAATTTTTTATAATATATTTTTTTCTCGGTTTTTTTTTTATTATTTTTTTTTGCTAATTATTCGGTTTATTATTTTTTTTTTAATTTCATTTTTCACCTTTTAAGTTTGGATCAGACCAGAACTGCTAGAATAAAGATTTATAAAAAAAAATATCCAGCCAAAAAAATATAAGTATTATTTATTTCATGGGGAATAATAGGGTATTTTTCCCGAAGGGAAAAATCCTAGTGTTTCCCTTCAAATGAAATAAATGGGTAATCCCCCGGAGCGTGTCACTCATTAAATATGTGATTAACTATTTTAAACTATTTAACTATTTTAAACTAAAATTAGAGATTTCCAGAAATAAATAAACGAAGTTAAGATTTATAAACTCGGCCAGTCACTCGCAATTTTCAATTAGTATAATTAGTATGAAGGAAATCAATTTAATTAACAATTTGGTTTTGCCACCTTTTCACGTGATTCGATTAAATTAGCATGACGTAAGTATCGATCATCTCTTATTCTAACGTTGTTTTCGTTGTTTTTATTAATTTTTTTTTTTTGTAGGTGCTTTCTTATCTTGACTTTGGGGCTTCTGGTAATTTTTTTTTTAACATTCATATTTTTTTTGTTAATTAACATTAACTCTCTCTTTAATCCTTTCAGCTTTTAATGGCTTTAGATTTTGGTATCAGGGTCCAAGTAAATGATAAGTTAAAACACTTTGGTTGGGATTTTTTTTTGTGATTTCATATTCAATTTCATTTCTTTATTTCGTTTTGGGCTTCACCTTTTTTGTTTCATTTTTCACTTCATCTTTTATCACCCTTACATCCCTTATTGTTTCTTTTCATCGTCCTTTCACCTTTCATCGTTCTTTTCATTCCTCTTTCATTTCTAATTATTCTTTTCATTCCCCTTTCATTTTCCATCATTCTTTTTATTCTCCTTTCGTTCGTCATCATTCTTTTTATCTCCTTTCGTCCTTTATCAATTTATTTATCATCTTTTCGTCTCCTATCACTCTTTTCCCTTTAATTCCCCATCATTCTTTACACCATACTTTGGTTCTTATCATTATTTTCATTTATTCTTTCATCTTCCATCATTATTTCCATTCCCATTATCTTTTCGTCTCCTACCTTTCTTTTTGTCACCTTTTCATTTCTCATCGTTCTTTTTGCTTCCCTTTCATCCTTTATAATCATTTTTCATTTTCTTTTTATGTTTCTTCATCTTTATCATTTATGACCTTTTTTTTCGTTCCTTCTCCTTTCTTTCGTTTCTCATTATTACCTCTTCTCCTTTCTTTTGATCCCCATCATCATCTCTCATCATCATCTTTTCTCCTTCCTTTTGATCCCATCATCATCTCTCATCATCATCTCCTCTCCTTTCTTTTGATCTCTATATTCATCTCTTCCCTTTCTCATCATCCTTCCTCTACTTTCTTTTGTTCATCATCATCCTTCTCTCTTTTTTCGATTCCCTTTTATCCATTTATTCTCCCTTAATCTCTTTTCACACCTATTCCTTTCTTTTCTTTCCTTTCTTACTTTACTTTATCCCTTTTTACATCTTTTCATTATTTATTATGTTTTTTATTTTTTACCATTATTTCTTTTTTATTACATTTTTTTAGTTATTTTTTTTTACCATTGTAATTTGTTGTTAGATGCTATTGTGTTTATTACGTATTGTTAAAAATAAATAATGTTTGGCTTTTAAATTCATCTATAACATATATTTAGCTATTATTTTTGCGAAAAATTTTTTTTATGCCAATATGCCAATCAAATTTTTGCTTTAAATCACGTGATATGGGTGAATTATATAATCAATACTTATTTTAATATTTATTAATCAATATTATTTTTCACTCGCCAAATTATGAGTAATTAAGTAATTAAGAGCTCTGAATCAATATTACAATTGTTGTTATTACTTATTCTAAATTCATCACAAGAAGCTTGACTATCGTAAATAATTAATTCATTGCAAGACTCTTGACTTCATTTAACAAATAATTCATTATTTACCATAGGAAGCAATCTGCTGGTGTATACGGTCTCTGAATGTATTTTGAGCTTTGATAGCTCCTTTATCGTACTATTATTTTTATCAGCTTTGCTCCATACATCATCACCTTCAAAAATACCAATCAACCATTTCTCTATTTCGCTTACAATATTTGCAATATTTGGCCTTTCATTTTGATTTTCATGCCAGCATTTTTGCATCAGCTCTTTATAACATTCAGGGGTTCCTTCGATGATTTCTGGATGAGATCCATCAGACCATCACAGATCTGAAGTGCAAGGTTGAGATTATGTGGAATGTTAGGGAAAGGTCGATGACCTGAACATGATTATTCCAAAACTATAAATATCAGACGTCTGGGTGAACGGAGTAGATTGTCTTAGGATATAATAATATATTAATATATTATTATGTCCTAAGACAATCTACTTATACCAGACTAATATGTCCTAGGACGTTATAATCTATTAATTAATACGTTCTAGGACATTATAATCTATTAATTAATACGTTCTAAGACATTATAATCCATTAATTAATACGTTTTAGGACATTATAATCTATTGACTAATATGTCCTAAAGATGGATCTGCTTTCCCTCTCTGTGACTTATTGGTCAGTAAATATGGATGAGGTGCGCGCCTATTTTGTTGCCTTTCAAAATACTGAAGTGGTGTAAAAAAAGGTGACGGGTGGTGCAGTAAATTCGTGATTAATTTTGGCCAGTATTATACTATAATTTTGGCCGATCTTTTAGGAATGTGATTTTAGGTTCCAGCTTAGCAACACGATAGCGCCATAATGGTGTCATAGAACCGTCATGGAACTGGCAGGGAACTAGAATGGTTCTATTAGTTGGTGCCAAATCATTATATCTAAAGTTTTGGCCAAATTTGTGGAATAGTTCTGGCTGAAATGATTGTTAATTTACTGCACCTAAAGTTTTTAATCAATCATGTGATACTTTACGCATATATTATTTGGAGAATCATATGATAGTGATCCCAGAGGGCTTGGCGTCAGATGACATTCAGCACAGTGTCAATTCTATTCAAATTATTGTATCCAAAAATCTGGCCAAAATTATGGTATAGTGTTGACCGAAATGATTGCATATATTGTCAGGAGAATCATATGATAGTGATTCCAGAGGGCTTAGAATCAGATGACATTCAGCGAAAATATGTGCAATATTAGGTGATTGTAATTTACTGCGCCTTGAGTTTCAGGCACTTTCTCAGCACTTTCTCACAACTTTCGAGGGACCATGTCCGAGTTATTTGACTACTGGGATGCCAGCCGATTTTTAGGCACATGATTTGAGAGATTGAAGCCAGTACTATTTGATTGTTAAAAAATGCGTCATCATGCAATCCTATTTGCTACCGGTATATTGGTGGGATGTTGTAAGTACTTCCGAGACCCGATCATAGTCTAAACTGGGTTGAGGTAGTGTGTATGCTAATTTTTTTGAGTGTTACTAGTGATAGGGTAGTCTTCTTCCATTTTTATATTATATAATTTTGAAGAAGACTACCCTAGATGTCATATCATACCCGAGTACATGACTAGAAAACTGAAGTCTTCTTCCAATATTTTATATAAAGATTCTGAAGAAGACTTCATTTTTAGATACATATCCGCTTTTCTTTCATTTACGATTTGCTACTCAGGTCTAAATATCTAATATTTGTTGTATATATCTGGATCTATACTAGCTTACTCTAAATACCTACATATACCCAGATACATACTAGTAATAGGGTAGTCTTATTCCAAGTATGATGATTTTACGTCCCAAAGTTCAAAATATTTAAGCGCATTTATATTGTATTTCTGGCATGTTTCCAGCCATATTTGAGTCAAAGGAAATATACCACTTACCTGAATTCATACTAGTGATAGGGTAGCCAAGTGCCAATATTTCTGAAGAAGCCTTTATATCATACCCGGATGCATATCTAGGAAGGATAAGTCACAGAGGCTATATCCACATATACCTGAGTACATATCTAGAAAAGTGTAGCCTTCTGCCAATATTTTATATAATGATTACGCAGAAGGCTACAAAGTGTCCACATACATCCGAATACATATCTAGAAAAGTGAAGTCTTCTTCCAATATTTTATGTAAAGATTACGAAGAAGACTTCATTTTTAGATGTATATCTGAATGTCTTTCTTTTATGATTTGCTGATTAAGTTTGCTATTCCTTCTTTTTTGCATCTATCAAAAAAATATTTAAACATTTCGAAAGTATATTGGAGTATATAAAGTTTTACCTACTGACAACATGCATACAGGCAGCATACCCCAACTACTTTTAACCAAAGTCGTATAACTGGCCCTCTCACCCACTACAACGGTGCTGACCCTGATGAATATTTAAGTAACTCAAGCAGTTGTACTGATAATAGATCTGACTTTGGGTCAGATAATTATAATAATTATGAGTCTAATTAGGAGTCAAATAATGAAGAAGCTCTCTGCGTCTCAACCAGTATTACCAAAACTCCATCAATTCAACTACCAAATAAAGAAGAGCAAAAGGTTAATACATCATATACTTTAAGGCAGAAAAAGTTTAATGATAAATTTTCTCCTAAGGATTTGATAAATGAAATTCGAAAAATAGCCTCTTCACCGCCTAGAGATATGTCAAATGATAAGGGTTCATTATATTGTCTTTCTATCTATTCATTCCTTTTTCTGAATGAAAAAGGGTCTAATTTATATAATGCTTATGATCGGGATGAAGTGAAAAATAAATTGGTTATTAAAATTAACCAAGATGGTAATCGGGCCCTGAAGTTTTCTGTTGCAAATGATATTTCTGAAGTATATGGCTTGCCTGGGATCAATGAATGTATTAATGGTCAAAAACCTTTAAGAGCTGTGATCGATATAGATGCTTTACAAGAAGATATGGAAGCAAATGAAATTAAAGCACAAGAAGTATTCATTTGAATCTTTTTATTTTTCATAAGAGCTTTGTATCGAATTCTTGATTGTAGCTGGGAAGATATTCTCAGAGGATTGGTAATCGCTACATCATCCGACCCTAGCAAGTGTAGCTACCATATTTTATATGCACTGGCCCTTCTCATTGATCATCACGAACTCAAAGCATTTACTGAATTAGTATATACCATATCTGGTGAAAAATTTAGCAAGTATATTGATCGAGAGTTACCTGATCAGAATTTTAATTTTCACCTAATTGGTTCAGCAAAAAAAGGTCATGTGAAGCGCATCCTGTTATCTTCAATAACTAATGGCTGGAATGAACTTGATCTTGCTAGAATTCAACTGCCTTCTAATTTAGGACTTGAAGTGAGACCTAGAATGCTTAGTATAGAAAAAAATAATAATCTGCTAAGAATATTTGTGAGTTTGGATATATTACAAAAATACGCAGAATTAGTTTTACAAAAGCATTCCAGCTGTCTTAGGGATTGGACTATCGAAGAAAAGGACTCAGGAAACTTCATATATTTTAACCAAAAAGCTCCATTAGAATGTCTACTTTGCAAACGTATACATGACAAGGATCAGTGATGGTTTGGCCATGTATATACTAGTAGTGGTGAATTCATCATAAAATGTTTTTAGCAAAATAGTGATGAATGCGGGGAAGTTTTGAATGTGACCCATCTATTGCAGAAAAAATTCAGCAAGAAAATAAAAATTTATCTCCCACCTCTCACAGGATAAAAGGTCCAGGTTTTCCTAAAGTCTTCGTAAAAATGCCATCTTGGGTTAAGTATAATAAAACCTTTACAGCGACAGAAACATATAAGGAGAGATATGTAAGACTATTACCCAATGAAGGTGATATTTATGTGGGTTCACTTTGGGAAACAGGAAAAACATATGCTCTAGAGCATCTTACTATATCTAAGAATGTGAATTTGCAAGTATTATCTACGTGCCACTCCTATTCGAATGCTGTTACTACCAGACTTAATCTTAAGTCATACTGCAATATCGATGGTAATATAAATCTACCTGATCATAAGAGGGTAGTATGCCAGATAGAAAGCTTACATCATATTACCAATAATTGTAAATGTAATAAAAAATGCAAATGCTCTCCAATCTAATACGATTTGTGGCTTGATAAAATAGTATCTATAATTGCTCAGGCATAAAGTCATTTGGCGGAACAATTGATAGAAAAATTGTATAAACTAATTCAAGAAGTGAGGCGTATTATCATCATGAATAATGATCTTACCGATCTTAATATCAAATGGATAAAGTCTCTTCGTAAGGATAGACCATTCGCTATTATTTATAATACTTACCAGCCTCAGAATGGTAAAACATTCCACTTGGCTCCTAATAAAGAAACTGTGTTAGCCGAACTCTAGGATTGGGCCAAGAAAATATCTTCACTACCTTTTGAGAATTGGAAAAGTGCTTCACTTATCTGTCATCTCAAAAAGGACATACAAGGGATTGTTCGTGCTCTTAAGACTAGTTTTCCAGAATTACGAATCAAGGAATATCATGGTAAATCTAATTTGGTAGAAAAGGCTCATAACTTCAGCAACGTAGAAGAATCATGGAAAGATGTAGACCTAGTTGCCTATACTAGTACTCTAAAGATAGGAGTGTCTTACACCAATCCTAAGTTTGAACAAGCATTCTGCATCTTTAACAGTTATATAGAAATGAATGCTAAAATGAATCAGATGTTATTCTACATGTGATGTATTAATGATTATATATGTCATATCGAGCAAAGATCTTCTAACGTTCCATTATAGAAAAGGGGCTATTTCAGTGGTTATTAAATGCTAAACGTGAATGTCTCCTCTGAGAACTTCAGAATAGAGGAGTATTTCCAGATATAGACTCTATTATCTGGAGTAAGGATGTACTGACTGTTCAATTGTGAGTAGCCTATATGTTGGAAAAATTCTGTTCCCGGTGTTTATTTAGTTGGAGAATGGTCAATTTTCTTAGAGAGGTGGGTATGATAATTTCCATCATAGAACCCATTCCTAAGTCTGAAGAAAATATATTATCGCAAGTGGTAAAAGCAAATTGCACTATTGTTAAAGCAGAGGAGATATCAGATATATCTAACGCTACTGTTGTCAATCACGAAACTGCTGAATTTTTAGAGAATAAGCCAAAGAAGACCTTAGAAGAAATGCGATCTCTAGACTGGCATCATATTGTAGACTATTATGAGATTTCGCCTGAATCATTGACCGAAGATTTTATCTTGAAGTACAGAAATTATAATCATATGAAATGGTTCAGAACTTATAGATAATTATGAGATGCGAGTACTAACAATGAAATGGCCATTGAAGCTATCACTTGTAAAGATTACAGGAAAGACAGACTTACAACTACCATCCGAGCTGAGAGGCATCGAATTTGTCTGGAGTTACTAAGAAATTGTACACCTGCTATAGATATCAACGATAGAATATGATATAAAGCTAATGATGTTAAAACATGTATTGATTCTCCTGAATCAATATCATGTCTCCAGAATTTAGTTTCCAAAATGGCTAGAGTATTTGACAATACAGATGCATCACGTAGTGCTAAAAAATCAGGATTAAGAACAGTTCGAGCAAAACTCGGGTTACTGAATTCAGCACTATATGCAATATATGGATTGAAATTTAAGGCTGTGGATAAGAATCAAAGACATTATCATCTGGTTGGTTTGTTTGATAGTAAGAGTGCATCCAAGTTTCCTTCATATCAAACAGGAGAAGAAATTTATTGGGAAAATGGTAAAGATATTCGGTATAGTTATAGTAAGCTCTTACCTGATGAATTATTAATGGGAAATCACTTGGGGTAAACAAACTAAAGACATCCCTAGTTCTAATATTAATACTGCGCCAATTGCAGAAGAAATTCAAGATTTATTTGATATGTGTTAGAATACTAATCTATTATAAAACAATGTATATATACTTTTGAGATGAAGTCTTCTTCCATATTTTATATAATAATTTCTGAAGAAGACTTCATTACATCCTGGCCAATGATTAGTACCTGGAATTATATTTTTTATATAATAATTCCACAGAAGGCTTCATCCATCAGTATATATTATTAAAAAAATATCTTCATTCTTTGTACTTCTGAGTTATAGGCTTCTGCCAAATTTATATAATAACTGACTAATGAGAAATAATATATTTTTTCTTACTCCTCGGTAGATAATTCAGAAGGGATGTTACCAAAGGTAATAATTCTGGGTTGAAGTGAAACGAGGGCCTCAATCAAATAATTCTAGCCCAAAGTCTTTCTCATCTGATGATTCATAGATTTCTGTGGATTGATGGGCTTCAATCGATAATTTATAGGCCACTGCAGGTTGAAGAGCCTCATCCAATAATTCAGATGTCTTTGCGGGTTGAAGTGCCTCAGCTCCATACTTTTGTCTCATCTGATAATTTAACGAATAAAATCTGGCTGAGTGTTTGGGACAACATCCCATAGTAGAATCTGTAAATTTGATATGACCACTAATAAGACATCATTTTCTTTTCATAATTTTTCATGCAATTTTCAGTGCTTCGTACAGCCAGTAATGTGAGTAGTAACCCTCCTACAAATAGTACCATTTCTCTTGATATGTGGGCAAGTAACACGATTCATGTAAGTATTTTAGGATATAAAAGCCTTTTTCACTTTTAATTTTATAATAAAATATGTATTTAAATTATTCGGTATTAAGTTAAGTCATAAATGACTTTTCATACTAACACTACGGATATGTTAACACAGCTGATAGATAAAGTTCACGAAAAAATATATAACTCCAAATCTAATCGCATGATAGTTATAAATGGGCTAGTATATCGTAAATTGCTATTCGAAGTCTATATACATTGGAGAGAAGAAAGGCTTTTGATTCTGCCTTTACATGAATTACCAATACTAAGAAGATATCTTTCTTTCATTTCCTACCGTATTTGGGGTATCATATCAGAAAAAAGTTTACTAGCAGTGGTTAACGAAAAAATAAGCCTATTGCAGATTTTACTTAAAGCTAATTGGCACAATTTTACTTTATATCAACTATTAAAATTATGCTGAAAGCGTAGAGAGACAAAAGTTTGGAGAAATGACATATTTATGAAATTCCTCCATCATCCGAATCTAACTCCTTCAAAATATAGACCAAGTACTTTATATGATGCATTTACCAAGACAAATATTTTAGAACCAGAATAAATATTAGCTCTAGTGTGAGCATTTTACTAAATGTGATTATAATACAAATTTATTCATAACCTTGGAATGGGTTCCATGATTATATATTTTTTTTTTGCATATCCTATCTACTCACAATTTTCAAATATATATAAAAGATATCCCAGCTGGAACTCATGGCCTCATAGAGAACCCGCAATAAGTTATAATAATCTTTTTGTCCACCGACCATGGTGTAATGAATTGTTGGAATAAAAATTTTCAAATTGAACTTTTTTGTACATAATATAAAATTAGTACGTTTTAATATTCTTGACTATAGTGTCATAAAAACAATATGGCAAAAGTAGCTACAGATTTCATGAAACACCATA
Organism: Oehlia diaphana; assembly: GCA_003833135.1. NCBI lineage: Eukaryota > Fungi > Glomeromycota > Glomeromycetes > Glomerales > Glomeraceae > Oehlia > Oehlia diaphana. The sequence goes on from QZLH01000678.1 coordinate 56,981, forward strand.
AATGGACCTCTGAAACTCTATCATCTGAACTAGCTAAATACATAGAGAAAATTAACAAAAGTTTGAAAGATGATCACAAGGTAAGATCCAATGCTAAAACGCATTTTTGACAATTAGGGCTTACTAAAAAACAAGTAGAAGTTTTCATTCCTATTTGACCTTCTGGAAAGCGTGAAGAAGGTAGGGATACTGTTAATAAAATTGCCCAAGAAATTGTGGATAATAATTATTTGTCTGAGAAAATAAAACAAATTTCATATGATTTGGGTAGTTTCACACCTAATCCAGTCACAAGAAGTTCCCGGCTTACTTTATTGTGAAAAAAGTTACAGGATCGTGGAGCTGATCATTCCAAAAGAGAAGCGACCAAAATTCCACACATTACTACAGAATCGAATGAAATTCAAGCACACCAGCATATATTTGACATTAAGAAATTATATAGTGCGAAAAGTTGCGCAAGTTTACACATCATAATATTTCGTAAGTTTCCAGACCTGCCACAAGTTTGCATAAGCGTAATATTTCGTAACTTTTTAAAATATTTCAAAATATTATGATATGCAAAGCTTCATAATTTTACGATTTGTAATATTCCGTAATTTTGTGGTTCACAATATTTTGTAATTTTATATAATATTTTGTAAGTTTTCAGATCTGCACAAGTTTGCGTAAACATAATATTTTGTAACTTTTTAAAATATTTCAAAATTCTATGATGCGTAATGCTCCATAATTTGATGATTCGTAATATAGAAAACCTAATGTTAATGTTGATTAGCATTTTATTCTGTGATTTACATAACGTAATATTTCATAATGTTTCAAAATATTTTGATAAATAATACTTCATTTTCTTTACTATAAGTTTATATAATGTATGTTTTATTAGATATAATTTTATTAAACCATAAAAAATTACAGGTATTTATTAATATATACAGAATATATAAAAGTAAAAAAAAGAGTAAAGAGTAACAATATTATTAGACATAAAAAGAAAAGAAACAGCTATAGTAACGTTAGTATTAGATATAAAGATAAAAGAAATATTGTTATTATTGTTAGTATTAAGGTAAAAAGAGTTAAAGAAACAGTAAAAGAAGTAAAAGAAACATGGATA
>QZLH01000679.1:11782-22138 GCA_003833135.1 Oehlia diaphana
ATAATATGAATAAAAAATAAATGTACAATGTTATAAAGAAGTACTAAAAATATTTGTAAAAAATTTATACCTCATTAATTATATATTCAATAGTATTTTGTAAGTTATGCAATAATTTTAAGGCAACTTCTTTATTTGAATCTCTTATATATCCTTCGTCCCAATTAATATAATGCAATGGACCATTTTTCCATATTGCTGAATATACTGTCATAAAACTATTTTTGCCTGTTTCTTTAATTTCGTTAAACTGATTGTATGGTATCCATTCAATTACAACATCTTGATGATTTTTAATTTCTAATTGCATTCTTTGAATGAAATCATCAATTCTTTCATTTCCGCTGGTCCAATTTATAAATTCGTTTTTTAAATATTTAGAATATTTTGAGCATTCAATATCTTGAGAAGACATTATTTCAAAAGCTCAAAAATTTTTTTGGATTATAAAATTTATTTATGTAGTGATCACATTTCATGCGTAACAATCATAAAAATGTAATATGACGTTATGGGTTCAACAAAATATTATTATGTATAAGATCGTAGGTTTCACATTTGTCAGTGTCACAATAGTATCAACAGTAATAATCAAAAAATTTGTTTATAAAATTAAGTATACTTTTTTAACAATAAATTGTAACTTTGTAATAAATTGCTTAAAAATGATCGGTCACTGATCTTTGCCGATCGATATCGATACCGGTTAATGATCTTGCTTGACCTTTTTTGTTAGACTGCATATATCACGCACGTAATTTTTCTAAACCCATATGTTATTTAGAACCTGGAGTAGTGTTAATAAATCAAGTCACGCAATATTAAAGTTAATAGAGTGAAAATTTGAAAATAGCATTAAATTTAAGCTATCCTTTTTTTAATTGAGTACATCAAATATGTCATTTGCTATTTAAATTAATTTTTTTTATTAATCATTAAGAAACTGCTTATCGTTTCTAGTTCTTTTAAAAAATAAAACAAATATAGCTGATAGCAATCCAAAATCACTACCAACCCGACAAGAAATTTAAGAATTAAACCGATTTCTTCTTTTTTGATAAATTAGAAATTATGTCCACTTATTCTCTTTACGTTATCTGCAAAAATATTTCTTAATTAAGCTCATGTGCACCGTATGTAATATAAATCCCCATTCTCGTATTCCCGTGCTACATAATTCCAATAATTTATTAAAAAATATATTAATAACATGGCATCAATTTTGTTGCCTGACAAGAGAAACGACATAATCTCTTTTACAGTATTAAGGTAAACTATGATATAATTCTTCCATGCATAGAAGAATTAATTTCGATTAATTTCGCTATACGCGGTACACCAAATGTTTGGCGTTTTCTTTATTATTGTAAATTTGGTAATTATTTCAGTAAATGCACAATTTTGGTTTCACAATTTTGTGTAATAAATACGTGGCGCGGAAATTTCAAACACATCACGTGATCACATTCACGTGACGATTTCCAAAAAATTTGCAATAAATAAAATTTAACAATGTTTTTTCTCTCATTCCAAATAGTAATTCTTTTTGTTGGATAAAATTATAAAAAGCGATCATTTCTGTAGAAAAATAACTAGCTAAATAGGAGTTCCATTTGGGATAGTAATGAAAAAAGTGAAAAAATTATATATCCAATAAAAATTTAGTGAGGATGCACGAATCAAAAAATTAATAACCATTGAGAATTGGTGATGTACCGATATTATACAGATATTGTAAAATTTAAGAAAGCTGTTATATAATAAGTAATGTACGTAAATAAAATACTTTCGTTTTAGAGTACTTTTTACCCAATATATTATAAAATTTTATTTACAAAAAATATAAATAAATGACTCTAGGAAAAAACCTCTTTTTTCAATTAATCTCTTTCTAGAATATGGCGACAATAATGACAGCATTTGCGGCTTTATGCCTTTATTACCTTTACCAACAAACTATCTTAAATCAGGCTAAAGTTTTTTCATATCTGAAAAACATTTCATTTTAAAGGGGGCATTTAGGAATGGGAACAATATAAGTTTCCCATACGCGGTTGCTACTAATAACCTCTGGATGAGTTGATCTAAAAAAAATTCTTGCAGAAAAATTTTTGAAAAACTGAATTGTATCATGAATTAATAACAGATTTAGATTTATCTTGAATTTGAAATTCCTGAAAATCATTTATACACAATTTGGAAGAATACAATACAATAGACACTAATAGCGACTATTAAAAACATAAACCAAGAAGGAAAAAAATACAATTGAAGCTTTGGTTCCATTATTTATGTGGATTATTCCGGCTGATGAAGAAATAAAACCTTCTTTCAGTTAATAATAAATTTTGCTAGACACGTACCATAAGGTACCCGAAATATATATAGAGGTCAGGTGATTTCAGATAATTTTGTTAACAAAATAGGTAATAAAATTATCATCAACCCGATTTTGAGTCAATAATACGCTATCTTGGCAAGCAGTCTTATCTCACACATTTTCGACGTGAATAGTAAAGCTTTGATAAAGTTAAAATTAACGTCTCATGAACCTGATTTACGGGTACGTATAAAAATTAGTATGTACTTAAAAACTTTGTTTTTTCAATATTCCGTGGATGGATGACCTGAAGAATGTTCAAACTCAAGACTCCAAAACTGGTAAACTGAAAGATGACTCCCGTGCGTGCTAATATAATATTTGAAATAAATACTTTTATAAGGGTTCTTTCAAATACTTCTCCTGCCGGTAGAACAAAGGATATATCAATTAGAAAGCAAATCCAATTTTGAATCTCCACGTTATAATGTTATGATCACAAGAGAAATAATCGTAGGAAGACATTTCTTGGATGATAAAGCTGCGGCTGATGTGAAGATTCTATGATTACTTTTCTGGTATCAAATTTTAATAATTAGTTAGAATATCTTTTTTAATAATGAACGAGATAAACTAATAGAAAAATTCAAATATAAATATTAGGGTGAGATATATCACCGTATATCGCAGGCCACAGTATCTTGTAAATTTCGGTCGTTTAGCCCTGTACCCCCTATTACGCGAATTTTTGCTATTAATAGGGAGTGTTTAAAACTTATAAGATAATTAGGGTATGTTACACGTCACACCTTGAATTATTTAAATAATAAAATCAATGTCCTCTTATTTTTTTCATGGTTTTTTTTCCTTGTCTATTCCTTTATAATAATACTTATTTCCTATTCAAGTTTTCCTCTTCCTTTTATTATTGGAAAGGAAACCAAATTATGGTTTAAACATATAAGATTCCATTATAATATTCTAAGTTTTTATAAAAATTTAATTTTTGATTTAGTAATATTTTTATATCATACAATACATTATATTTTTTTTTATATCAGTTTCATACATTTTTTCCCATATTGTTAATTTATTTTTTTTAAAAAATTAGCAGGAAAAAAAAATTAATTAGAGAAATTTTATAACATTTCTACAAAGTCATCAAACATCAACACGATTTACTGCAAAAAAATTCATCATCAAAAAAAAACTTGTAACAGTCCTTTAATAAAAAAATGTATATTGTAAATAAAATAATATAAATATTTATATTTTTCAGTTTTATATGATTATATGTGTATTTAGTATAGTACGATTTGAAAACCTGTACGGTACGGTTGACAAAAAATTCCAAAAATATCGTACCGCGCGAATAATTCTCAAAATAATCCAAAATTGTTGAACCCATTGTAAAACCAAATTGTGAACCCAAAATTGTAAACCCAAAATTGTAAAACAAAACCAACTAAAATTGTGAAACCAAAATTGTGAAACCAAAATAGTGAAATTAAAATCCGCTTTAAACCTTTTATTGATATTATTACAGTAAAAAAAATAAGAACAACGTCCAATTTGCTCAAATATTTGGCTGACATACCGAAATTAATTAACACTAAAAAAATAATTATGTTGTAATCCATATGTGCTCCCCATGTGCAATATTTTGTGTGTAAAAGATAAAAATTATTTATTTACGAATTTGCTTCTCTTGTATATGATTGTTTAATATCGAGAATTTTTGTTGGATTTTCTTCATTGAATTTATCAATCCCACTTATTGTTACTATTTCTAACCTTAATTTTTAAAATAATGAACTAGAAAGTAACACATAAATTAACGTTTGCGAGATACGAGAAAATTAATTACACCGGTGTTGTTTCCTTCCTGATTTGTTAATCAATGATGTACAAATTTTTCATAGATTATGTGTACATTTTCAAAAAAATAGGGGTTTAGTTTTGAACTTGTCGTGTTGATCGTTATTTTGGATTGCCACAATTGTTTTGTTTTAATTAACGTTTTAATTTTATTTTTTAAAAGAAATAATAAACGACTTCCTTGACGAAAAAAAAATGAACTTAACATACTGTATAACATAATGTCAAACACTTTGATGATTAATTATAACAGATAGCTTAATACTATTTTTTCAGATTCTTACTCTATTAATTCTAGTATTACCTGAACTAAAATAATTTCTAAATAATAAATAAAATTCTTATATTTGCTTATAAAAATATTAAGCTACTATACTTTACAATTCATAAAAGATAATTCGCTCTGCAAAAAATTGTTACGCACTTTTACTCTTTGTGCTACCTTTGAAAATATTATAATAAATGGTCAACAGTGTTATGCAGTTTTTGCCTATGTGAAATACGCGATAAGCGGTCTGACAAAAAATTTGTTAAACCAAATATTAAAACAATGGTTTCCACGCTCGTATTATATATGCATGAAACCTAATCCCTTGGTACAAAAATAATTTGTTAAATTACTATGCATTGTTATGCATGATTTTCGCATATGACGATCATAAAAGGTATAAATAAATTTTCATTCAAAAAAAAAATTTTTTTAAGCTTTGGAAAAATGTTCCAAATTAAAAATTTAAAAAATTGGACTAGCGGAAATATAAAAATTGATAGTTATATTCAAGAAAGACAATTAAAAGCGAAAAATTATAATGATATAGTGCTTGAATGGATATCATACGATCAGTTTAGCGAAATTAAAGAAACAGACAAAAATAGTTCTATAACTGTATATTCAGCAATATGGAGGAATGGTCCATTATACAAAAAAAATACGTGGACTTCATATTATATAAGAGATTCAAATAAAGAAGTTTCTTTAAAAATTTTGCATAACTTGCAAAATCCTGTTGATTCTCTAATAAATGAGGTATAAATTACTACAAATATTATTACATTTATTATTAATTTTTAACCAATATTAATTTATGGTTTTAGGCTAAAAAATATTCAACAAAAAATAACAAGTTTCTTGTATTGTATGGAATATCTCAAAATCCAGATACAGGAAACTATATTTTAGTTCAAAATAATTTTGTAAACCTTATAGGTTGGAGTGGAAATGAAAAAATTGATGATTTTATTAAAGAAAGAAATATTAATCTTTGTGATGACGCAATATTTGAATGGATACCATACAATAAGTTTAATAAAATTAAAGAAACAAGCAAAAATGGTTCTATAACTATATATTCAGCAATATGGAAGAATGGCCCATTATATTGTTATGATTATCGTAGATATAGAGTCGATTCAAATATAGAAGTTGCTTTAAAATGTTTGCATAACTTGCAAAATCCTGTTGATTATCTAATAAATGAGGTATAAATTTATATAAATGTTATTACATTTATTATTAATTTTTTAACTAATGTCAATTTATGGTTTAGGCTAAAAAATATTCAACAAGAAAAAACAAGTTTCTTAGATTGTATGGAATATCCCAAAATCCAGATACAAGTGATTATATTTTAGTTCAAAATAATCAAGTAAATTGGACCAGTGGGAATGAAAAAATTGATGATTTGATTCAAGAAAGGCAATTAAAAGCTAATTACAACAATGACGTAGTATTTGAATGGATACCATACAATCAGTTTAATGAAATTAAAGAAATATGCAAAAATAGTCCTATAGCTTTATATTCAGCAATATGGAGGGATGGCCCATTATACAAGAGGTGGAGTTCATATTATTCAAGAGAAAACAATAAAGAAGTAGTTTTAAAATGTTTGCATAACTTACAAAATCCTGTTGATTCTCTAATAAATGAGGTATAAAATTTTGTAAATATTATTGCGTTTATTATTACATTCCTTAATAAAATTCTAATTTTCTGTTTGTGGTTTTAGGCTAAAAAACATTAACAAAAAGTGACAAATTTCTTGTATTGTATGGAATAACTCAAAATCCAGACACAGGTTATTATATTTTAGTTCATAATCTTGTGAACATTATTAACTGGATAAGTGGAAATGAAAAAATTGATGATTTCATTAATGAAAGGCATTTAAATATTAACCCCTATGATGATGTAATATTTGAATGGTTACCATACAATCAGTTTAACAGAATTAAAGAAATAAGTAAAAATAGTTCTATAACCACATATTCAGCAATATGGAGGAATGGCCCATTATACAAAAAAAATAAGTGGACTTCATATTATGAAAGATATTCATATATAGATGTTACTTTAAAATGTTTGCATAACTTGCAAAATCCTGTTGATTCTCTAATAAATGAGGTATAAATTTTTATAAATATTATTACATTTATTATTAATTTTTTAACTAATATCAATTTATGGTTTAAGGCTAAAAAATATTCAACAAAAAATAACAAGTTTCTTGTATTGTATGGAATTTCTCAGAATCCAGATACAGGAAACTATATTTTAGTTCAAAATAATTTTGTAAACCGGACAAGTGGAAGTGAAAAAATTGATGATTTCATTCAAGAAAGAAATATTAATTTTTGTGATGACACAATATTTGAATGGATACCATACAATCAGTTTAATGAGATTAAAGAAACAGGCAAAAATGGTTCTATAACTGTATATTCAGCAATATGGAGGGATGGTCCATTATATCATGATTATTATTATCATAATTATTATAGTAAATATATAAGAAATTCAAATAAAGAAGTTGCTTTAAAATGTTTGCATAACTTACAAAATCCTGTTGATTATCTAACAAATGAGGTATGAATTTCTATAATTTATATTGCATTATTGCATTTTTAATATAATGTTAATTTTCTGTTTATTGTTTTAGGCAAAATATTTAACAATAGGCAACAAAATTGTATTGCATGGAATATCTCAAAATCCAGATACTAAGGACTATATTTTAGCTCTTGATAATGGAAAATATTGTAGCATGTGTGATGAGATATATACAGACATCCAGTATAAATGGTGTAAACCATGTAATTTTATGTGCTGGAAAAGTGGAGATGATAAAATTGATAGTTTAATTCAATTAAAAATTAATAAGTTAAGTGATACAAGATTTAAATGGATATCATACAATCAGTTTAACAAGATTAGGAATATAGACAAAGGACATTTTGTTACAGTACATTCAGCAGTATGGAAATGTGAGGAAACTGAGGTTGCCTTAGTATGTTTCAATGATTCACAAAAATTTTTAAATAAGGTATGAAGGTATAAAATATTTTTAATTTAAATTTATATTTTCTTTTAATTTATTAGTGATGTACCTTTATAATTTAACAGGTTAAAGAATATGATAATAGTTTCAAAATGTATGGAATATCTCAAAATCTAAAAAAAAAGGATTACATTTTGGTTCTTGAAAATGAATATTGTACAGAATATGGTAAAACGTATTGCAAAAATTGTGGTGAAAAATATGGTCATGTTGATCATACATGGTGTAAACAATGTCTAATAACTGCAACTTCTATTAATAGTAGAAATGAAAAAATTGATGATTTAATTCAAGAAATGCAACTAAAGATCAATTCTCCTTTTAATATAATATTTGAATGGATACCATATGATCAATTTAATTACATTAAAGAAATAGGTAAAGGTGGATTTGCTACAGTTTATTCAGCAATATGGAAAGATGGTCCAATAAAATATGATGTTGATGAAGAAATATGTACTAGAGTTTCAAATAAAAAAGTTGCTTTAAAGTGTTTAAATAATTCACAAAATATGATTGATAAATTTTTAAGTGAGGTAAAATTTCCTAATAAATTTATTTTAATTGGAATGCTTTTTTAACTAATAATTTTTATTTATTAAAATAGGTTAGAGAATATTCAATTAACAAAATGGATGATATTCTTAATGTATATGGAGTATCTCAAAATCCAAATACAAATGATTATATTATAGTTATTGAATATGCGGATGGTGGAAGTTATAATAATTGGATAGATGTAAATTATAAAGATTTTGATTGGAGAAATAAAATACAGACACTTCTTAGTATCATTGAAGGCCTCAAAGGAATTCATAAAAATCAGAAGGTTCATCATGATTTTCATACAGGAAATATATTGTTTTTAACAAAAAACTTAAATAATCTTAATAGGAAATCATTATTTATATCAGATATGGGATTATGTGAAGATGTGAATAACACAAGTGAGGTAAAAACTTATGGAGTTATTCCTTATATGGCACCTGAAGTATTAAGAGGAATGGCATATACTCAAGCAGCAGATATATATAGCTTTGGTATGATTATGTATTTCACAGCAACTGGAAAACAACCTTTTGACAATTGTGCACATGACCATCATCTAACATTAGGGATATGTGATGGAATAAGACCTGAAATAAATGTGCTGGAAATACCAAAATGTTATATTGACTTGATGAGAAGATGTTGGGATTCAAATCCAGATAATAGACCAAGTGTTACTGAAATAAATGTTGAGATTAAGTCATTTTATGATTTCTATAGCTCATATAGAAAAGGTGATTCAAATGCAATTGAAATTAGAAAGCAATTTAAAGAAGCAGAAACTTACAGAAAATCACTCCCTTCTCACAAGAAAAACAAACAACACCCAGAAGCCATCTATACATCTCGATTACTTGATCCTTTTACAAAAGATCTTCCTAAGTATGATAATTCTGAATGCTTAAGTTGTGCAATCATTGCTGATTGATTATGTCAATTCAGATTAAATCTTTACTTAACAATAATAATATGGTATAAAACTTAAAATGTAGAAGGCTTACTAATTGTAACATTTTACATCTTCCATTATGTTTATTTAATATTGTGCATTGTTTCTTGCTTTTAATATATTTCATATCATAAGTCACCAACTTTCTTTTTCTATTACCAACGCTGATAACAAACCAGATTATAATTTTCAATATTTTTGATAATTTTTTGGAATAGAATATAAAGGGATTATATATTTTTTTATTTGATATTATAGTTATTACTTATTGTTCAACACTGAATATAGAGTATATGTAATTCAGTTTTTATTTACATAAATAAATCAGTTTGTAATTGAGCAATTGCTTGATATTTTTAAGATGCAAAAACAATAATTACAAGTGAATACTTTAATTATTAGTAAATATCACAATATTCGACATATAAATAAGATCCTATAAAGAAGTGAATTATTTAATGTAAATTACTATTGTTTTAATCATATTTATTAAGCAGTTAAATAAATATCTTGGTGCAAATAAAATGCCTTTGGGATTTGAAAGAAAAGTACAAACTTTTTACAGATTGTTCTCTTTCTGGTATCAGCAACACATATTCACCTCACTTATTATCCAAAGGTAATTATTATTCAGACTAGGATCAGGAAAATGAAACTTTATTTTGAAAATCCTGAAGCTCAAAATCCTGATGGTACAACCTAAATCCCAAATTGTCAAAATCCCAAATTCTCATTCCACAAAGTAGAACCCACCCTTCGATCTGAACTATAGAAGTGAAACTACGCTACAACTAGCACTAAATATCAAAACCTAAATCCCGAAATAAAATTTTAAAATTCTAACAAGAAAAAATCCTGACATTTCATAATCTCGAATTTTTTAATCCTGAAATATTATCAAAAAACGCGCTGGACGTTTTTATTTAAGAACTTTTTTTAATCGATAATTAAACAGCAAATTTTATAAAATTTTAAAGTTAAAAGGACTAAAGATGAATATACTTTTCTCCATCAAAAAATGAGGTTACTATTTCTATTTAGGCCGTTCCAACTTGATTATTTGTTTAACGTCCTCCCCCCCCTCTATTTTTTAAAAAATTTGAGATTTAATAAACACATATTAACAAATACCCCCTCTATTTTTGAAAAAATTTAAAAGCTAATAAACATATAGTGCCTTTAAATTTTGCCTGAAATTTTTAAATTTTCCTATGTTTATTTATTTGGTTTGTTTAACTTAAGCCCCCCTCCCCCCTTAATTTTTTCAAAAGGCCTGGACGTTAAACAAACAATTAATTTGGAACAGCCTTAGGATCAGCAGC
>QZLH01000679.1:23482-57576 GCA_003833135.1 Oehlia diaphana
AAATAGGATTGACATCAAAATTATGGCGATTATTAACCAACTATTGGTTGATGGCCAATCAAATTTTTTTTGATTGATCGTCATCACATGCACTACTTGTGTCTTTAATTTGACGTAAGAAGCACACATTTTGCTTAATGCAAGTCGATGGTAAGCCGACGGTGAACCAAAATCGAGCCGAATGAGCCGCTTCTATCCCTAGTCACATTACAGTAAGGACATTCTCCTGCTTCAATTTTCTTAATTTTTTTCCTTTCTTTTTTCACCTTCATCGTCATCATCTTTATCATCTCTTCTTTATCTTCTTCTTTATCATCTCCACTTTCTGAATCCTATAAATATAAAATAAAAAAAAAAAATGTATTATAAATTTCAAAAGATGTGTAATTGATAAATATTATTAATTTACCTTGCCAATAATATCATCAATCATCTCTATCAGACTTTACTTTAGAATGACTATCAATCTATCACTATTACTATTTATTATTGATAAATAAAAAAAAATATTTCAGTATCATTTTTAGACTAAATTTCACCCATAAAATTTTTATAATTTATATTCAAATTTGACTGTCTAACATATTTTTTTTTTTCAAATAACTTTAATAAACTTCTTTTTTTAAATATTTTCATCTATACATTTCAACACTTTTTTTTTAGAATATAACGCTTTTGAAAAAATTATCATAATCAATTTTTTTTAGTATTAACTTCCAAATAGTAACCTTTAAATGAAAGTTAAATATTATTTCAAATTACCAATTTTATGTGATTTACACGCACCCAGCTCTATAAGACGATTAGATTAATAATTTTTATGATAATTAAGAAATTTATATTTTATTACAATATGATTTTGTGACATATAGAGAATGTATTGAATATGAAAAAAGATTTGAAAAAATTGGTAGTTGAAAATGTTTTATATGATTGTCACTAGTGCTTCAATCCGTTACGGATTGATCCGGATTGATCTGGATTAAATCAAAAATCCAGATGAAATCTGCGGTTTGAACTGGATTTCGTCAGATCCATCCAGATTGCCAGTTTTCGGATAACTTAAAATATTTCAAAATATTTCCGAAGCCAATGATCAGAATGTAACAATTTAAGGCATGTTTGATAGTGCTTGACGTTGCGTATTTAATGTAGGACTGGATTTTTGAAATAATTTTTTTTTATCCAGATTTTCGTTTAATAACAGTTTTCATCCGGATTAAATTGTTATTCAATCTGAATGACGGATTTCATTCGGATCGAAGCACTAGTTTTAATTCTTTATTATTAAAAATTTTTTTTCAAATAGTATCTGAATGATTCCACAATTTATAGAAAATATTATTTCTTTATTTTCTTATAATTGTAAAAGTTTAGCTTAGCTAAAAAAAATCCATAACTTTTTAATTACATAATACTTACTAGATTTAGTTAAACATTTTATTTATTTTATCTTATCTATTATGTAGAATTTAAATAAAAAATCGGAATTTGCAAAAATTGAATTGCGTTTCCTTGACACCATAGAATTTAAAAATTCTCTATCTTTTATTTGTTAAATTAAAAAATATGTTTGCTGTTTAAAAAGAAAGCATTGACTATAAAATTTCTTGACACATTTAAATCATAAATATTAATTTAAGACTGGTGATTGGTTATATAAATTTATTCGAAATGAAACTGAAAAATATAAAAAAAATACCTTGTGAAGAGATTTTTCTTAAATATTTTTAATAATTTATAAAAGTGCAATAAAACAGATTCTTTTTATTAAATATAACAGATTTTGTTTTGCAAAATTAATAATAATTTTTTAAGATTTTTTTTTTTTTTTGTCAATAATATCTTTTTATTTCTAAGTTGAACTAAAATAAAAAATTTTTTTTGAAATGATTTAATAACAAATAATAAGATTTTTTTTTATCAAAAGTATAATCATTGAGATCATCTTTTTCTTTGTTAGAAATCAAACTAAAAATTAACAATTATACAATAACAGTATGTAAAGTTCAAGCATTAACAACATCAGTATCATTGAATTTACTATTCACAGGACAAGTATACTATGTCACTAATAGGATATAATAGAATATCAGCAAAATAGTATATTAAATTATATCATCATTTTGATTTTAGTTTTATAAATATAAAATTTGACATTTCTTAACACAATGTACAGTATAGTTAGTTATTTATTTAGTATTGTTTATAACAATAAATGTTCAGTTACAACCCCTGTTTCTAATTTCAATTTATTGCATCACATATAACAGTTTAGAATACCCTGTCAGGGACTAAGGCAACTTGTTTAGCAATAAGCCTTGCTTAGATGCTAACTTTCTGATTATTTCGTTGATTTTAATAATTGATAAATGAATTAAAAAAAAATAAGGCGAAAACCGTTCAGACCATTTATGACTGTGTGAAATTTTTGATGGTTCGCACTCTTTATGATTTTATTTAAACTTGCAATAGTTGCTACAGTTTGTTTCTTTAATAATGACGTCCGAAGAACTACACAAAATATCAGCTGTCTGTCTGGCACGTGAAGAAGTAAACAACAATAAAATTTGTGCAACATCTAAACATCCGTTCTTATGGTCTACAAACATAATTAATCAAATTAACCACCTTTCTCAGAATAAAATAAAAAACAAACTAAAATGAAATGTTCGGGCTTCGTTTCATTCCTAATGTTGTGACGAAAAAAATTTTAATTTGGCCAAATCTGACATTTTTTTTATCAGATAAGATAGAATGAGAATTCTTTATGAATAAGGATGACTTAAAATAATCTTCAAATTTTAAGTAAAAAAAAAAAAAAAAAATTATTTAATTTTCGTCATAAATTGTAAAATAAATTTGTCTTGAAGGTCTTGCACTGTTTGTTTTATTAGTTCAAACTGTACTGTTAGTATATTAGGTTGAAAGTATAAAAAAAAAATGCTTTAAAAATTACTCTTCTTATATTAATTCAGAATTGGTAAATGATCAAAAAAAGAGTTGCCTTACAATCTATAAAATATAGCGTACAATATAAATTAAAGGCATATGTAAGTAATAATTCCTCGAAGACTATATACTTCAAAGTTAAACAAAAATTGTAAATTCTTAGTAAATTGATATTTACAGTTCCTAAAATCCGAGAGTTGATTATGCTTATATGACACTATCTTCTTACTTCGTAAAGAAATATTATTACGAAAGTCGTACTACGTATTAAATAATAAGAGTTATTCCGAAATTATGTCACGTTGTACCTGTCTTGCAGTGTGATCTATTCAATGTGCCACCGCATCTAAAGAATTCTTTGCTGGCATTCATGTTAAAAGTCATTCGAAAAATCTTTTCCATGTTACAGTTCTAGATTAGTTATTAGTACGATTATTATAATTAGAAACTTCTACGGATTATATCATTATCGTTATAGAATTTCTGAATTCGGATTTGCTTAGAAAAAAAATATATATATTTAGGTTTTTTTTTGTCTCAAGCAAATAAGATAATTTTTTTTTTTAAAAAAAAATTAACGATGGACCAATTAACAAATCATAAACTAAAAATTAATTTTTTATTATCAGAAAACACATCTTTAGACCTGCCACAACTAACTACAATTAAACTAAATAAATGTAGAATGACAATATTATGCAGCGAATGTAACCAAAAAAGGAAACGTTTAGATGAAAATCATCAGATTTGTCAGGTTTGTTATAAAGCGAAATCAGTATATATACCAAGTGGGAACAAAGTTATTGATGATTTTATCAAACATACATTAATTAGTAGCAATAAATTAGTTGGAAGAATGGTGTTTATACTTTATGATCAATTCAAAAATGTAGAATTCATTGCTGAAGGAGGTTTTAGTAAATTTATAAGGCTACTTGGATTGATGGTTTAGTAATGAATAGGTGAAATAAGTTAAAAAATAAAAATTATAGAGTTGTTCTTAAAAAGGTTAATAATTCTAAAGGCATTACATCTAAGGAGTTAAATGAAGTGATTATAATTATTTATTAACTTAAATATGAGTTGAGCTAAAATAATAAGTTTCCCTATAAAAAATAAATGTCCGGAAAATGTCTACAAAAATGTCCGAAAACTGTCCAGAATAAATCTGGAATGTCCAGAAATTGTCCGGAATATGTCTATTTTTTGATACAGGTTTGATACTTAAAATTTTGACATATCCAGAATTTGTCCAGAATTTATCCAGATTTGTCCAGTATAAAATTTTGGACAAATTCTGGATATGTCAAAATTTTAAGTATCAAACCTGTATCAAAAAATAGACATATTCCGGACATGAAAAAATTCTGGACAAATTCTGGACGCTACTTCCAAAAAAGGATAAATTAATTTTGTAAAAAAATGCAAAAAACACAAAACTGACATTCATAACCTTCTTTGTCATACTAATTAAATTTGTTGAGCAGGCAAAAATACTATATATCTATGATATAAAATTTTAGGTTAAGAGCAACTATAATGATGGTTAAATATTAACATCTTTTTATGACAGATTTTATGAAAAAATATTTCAGGTCAATTTCCGGACAAATTCCGGACAAAAATGAGTGTCCGGAAACGAGTGTGTTTTTGGAACAATTTCCGGACATTAATTGTCCAGAAAATGTCCAGGTACTTTTAGACAAATTTTCCGGACAATTTCTGGACAATTTCCGGACACTTATTTTTTATAGGGTTTATTAATTACTTAAGATATTTCATGAATTTTCTTTAAATTAGAAAAGGGGCGCAAAAGTGAAAAATATAGAAAATATGAATTTCATAATAACGTTAATAAATATTTTGGGATTACCCAAGATCACGTTACCAAAGATATCATGATTATTATGCCACATTATAAATTAGGTGTTTTATAAACTATATAACTAATGATTTTTATAATATTAATTGGGTGACAAAGTTATAAATATACATAGTGTAAATATTTTACACAGAGATTTTCATAGTGGAAATATCTTTTTTCGTAATGGGTATGAAGTATATTTAGGTGATTTGGGATTAAGTAAATCTGCAACTGAAATTACAGACGATGATAATAACAAAGAGAATTATGGTATCATTCCTTATATGGCTCCAGATATTTTTAAAAGACAAAAGTATACCAAAGAATCAGAAATGTATAGTTTTAATATGATTATGTGGGAATTTATGACAAGTAGAAGACCTTTTTGGAATAGAAGTCATGATGCAGAACTTATAATAGAAATATGTGTTGGTTTAAGACCACCAATTGTTACAAATGCACCCGAAGGGTATATTGAATTAATGAAAGAATGCTGGCATTCTGATCCTAATAAAAGACCAGTAGCTACTGTTATTTATGATAGAATTGATAAAATGTGATGTAATGAAAATAGAACTAAAATTATACAGTCGTCAGATATTGGAACTGTAACAAGATATAATCCTGGTGCTATTTATAGAAGTAGACCTTTGAGTGATATGATTCAATCTGCAATGTTTACAATGTCTACCAAAAGTTGCAAAAATCGGTAAATATAACAATATTGAATATTTAATTTTAATAAAAAATTAATAATTATATTCCGTTACTATTTAGAACTATCTAATTATCATCAAAAAAATGATATATCTTTTAATGGTAATTATTTATTTAAGGGTTACTAATAACTAATATAATTTTAAGTAAAATTATTAAGTTTTATTTTTTAAGATAAAGGTAAGGTTTGACGATATTCAAATTGAAAACAGTTTTAAAGATGAAGGTATGACAAAAGCCAAAATTTATATATAAACTGTAAATGTAAATAAATTCAATATTTACTAATTTAAAATTTCTAGATAAATTTATTAAAAAGGTTAAATTAATCAAAATGAAAATAATGGTAAAATTGAATTGTACATAGATATAAATTCTCGATGATGAAAGTAAGTGATTATTATATTTTTAAAAAATTTAATTATCTTAACCCAATTTCTTTAAATTAAAAATATAGGATATATTACACATGAACTTGATTTTGATATATGAATGTTGGCTTTTATTAAAATTTATTAGGGATTTAAACTTTTTCTTTTTAATAATATTATTTTTTTTTAAAAAAAATTTTATCAGTTTTATATTATTATTTAGTTGAACATTATCAGTTATATAAATTATATATATAAATAAATTTATTGATATTATAAAAAAGTTTAATCCAAAATACGATAAATAACTAACTTATTAATAAGCGTCAATTATAAAGTAGTAACAACTTTGAGAAATCAAATAGTATAATACAGCGTAATTTGAATTTTTGCATCGTTCATTATATTATTTATTCACCAAAAATTAGGTTTTGAATTGGTCTAATAATCATCATATAAATTATTTTTAATAAATCATTTTTTTCTTATCTAATAAAACGGATAAATTTAGTTTATTTTGTACTTCTAAAATAGTTCCTTAAATATTTTTAATTTAATTAAAAAAAAGTTAATTCCTGAAAATTGAACTTTATCAATGGCCAAATTGTTAAAATACTTCACATTCTTCTACAGTAAATTCACTTTCGGTTTTTCTAATCGATTTTTCGTAAAAATTTTTTTTACTATGACAATAACTACCAAAATCAAGACTCGTCCCCAATATAGTAAGGTCATTGTAAATGATGGACCACTAAAAATCCAATTAAATGTAGCAATTCAATCATCATTATTAAAAGAGAATATAAAACTATCTTAAGTAGTGCCATAACTACCATTCAACTGGATTATATCCTCTGAGAATTTCTTTACCATCTTTCACTTTAATAACTGTTACTGTACGATATTGATTATCACAAATTTCATGAAATTTTTCTCCTGAAAGTCCGTCACGAGATCCGCGAAATAATAATTGGAATTTATATGGAGAATTTAACTTGTCCATAATTTCTAGTCTATTGATCCATTTCGAGATTAATTCGATATGTTGATTTGTAATAATTTTTGAATCAATGAGTGAACTTGTTATTAGGATCCGATAAACTTAAATAAATTCTAATAAATATTTATACATTTCCTTTGGCAAAATTCTTTTATAACATAGTTATAAAAATTAATAAAAGGGATACATTATTGTAAAGTATTCATTAAAGTATTGAAATCATCCTTTGAATAGTTTTCGACATCAAAAGGAAATTTTTGAGAATAAATTCAATTTAGAATTTTATTTTAAAACTATGAATGAAAATCACATAAATGCTTCGAAAGAGTTTAATTATTTAATTTGAAAGTGATTCTGAAATATATTGTATATTTACATTATTAAGTATTCAGAGATCAAACATTATATTAAACATAATTTTGATTGATCTTTTTAATTAATTAAACTTTCTACAGTTTATTAAATAATATTTTTATTAGCATCAGTCATTCATAGTTATAAAAGAGAATAGGGAATAAAACGTATTGTACATTATGTATACAAGAAAAATTTTAAATCTCACTCCCTATAATTCTATAACTGTGCGAAATAATTAAAATATTACCAAAAAGTATTCCATTGACGCAAATAATATATATTATTTTATTAAATTATTAAAAGTTAATTAATTGACTACACATTCTTTATTCGCTATCTTTATTTATGATAGCTGCATTATGATTTATGGCCAGCCCCTATCATATACAAGGGAGTAAATCAGTATTTGATAATTCATGTATCACTATTATAAAGCGATCAATAACATATGTGAAAAATGTCAAATGCTTACATAAAACATATACAATACAAATCAGTTTAATATTAAATCATATGAGTGTTTTCATAAATTTAATTAAATCATCGTTTAATAATATCTTTTTAAGAGTGATAAATTTCGCATATTTTTATAATATGTACGCTAAAAATTATTCCATGAACTGATTAACCAACGTTATGGAATCTAAGTAAATAATAAAAGTATTAGTGGTTATGTCATAATTCGGGTATTTAGAAAATAAGAGTTTCATTCAGGAAATGTCTCACTGTTTATAAACCTTGATCCCAATGACAATTTTTTTCAATAAAAAAATAGCAACAAAAGAATGTCACGTGAATTTCGCAGTAAAAAGAAAATTGTAAAATTCTCTTTTGAACGGATTTCAAATTAAGATGATGTTAAAAATCATATTTGTCTATAAGGAAATTTAGAAATTTTACTTACGAAGTGTGAAACGGAATCAGAAAATGTGAGATCACACCAAAGCTGCTGTTAACCAAGATATTACAGAGTAGTATGAGATCATCTTCCAAAGTTTTTACTAAATTAATTCCTAAGAATTTTTTTTGAAATGGTGGCGTTTACTGAAGCGTAGAAACCTATCTAGTAAAAATAACCTGATATCTTAAATGAGCTAATTCATTCTTTTCACAAAGACGAATCTAGGTTAACTCACTAAACTAAATTCTTGATATAAAGAATTTTGAGACTAGAATGTGATTTGTGGATAACAGTAATCAGAAAAGCATCGCAAAACGTCAAAAGGAGCTTTTATCCAACAATTTTTTTGATTCTTGAAAATACTCTTTTAAAACTATCGAATTCCTTAATTCGTTTTTAATTGTTTCTTTCTCGAGAGAGATTTTTGTAATTTTTATATCTATTTCCAAATTATAAACTTCTTTTAAACGATTTTCTAATTGTACTAACTTCCCTGGTTTAGATATTCTAAAATAGTTTTAAATCTGTTCATATTCTCGTCATTATAAATCTTTAGCTATTGAAATTCTAAATAAAAATTTATACATAAATTTGTTAATTTTGATGTGAATATGCTAGAGAGACTAATGACTTGCTTTCTCATTGAAGACAATTAAAGGTTATTAAATATATTTTGACAATATCTAGAAATTTTCCAAACCTCATTATCTAAAGCATCAGCTAATTCAATTTTGTATTTCACTCGCATCGTGCGCAACAAGCTTTTTAGAGTAGATAGACTTACATGAACTTCTAAAAAAAAACATCTTCTTTTGAAGTCTAAAATTATTCTCTTTCAGAGAACAAAGAAAACGAAACCTCCAGGAGGAGTCTGGAAGTTTAAACTAAAATGAAGCATGGCTTTTTTTGGTTTAAAAACTTATTATTACAATACAAGTTAATTAAGAATTAGTTTTCAGTAATAATATCAGTATAAAAAAAATATCAGTTTGAATCTCATAGTGAATATTTTTATGCGAGTACTTCTCATAATAAATAAATTCTTTGTATACTAAGAGTTAAACAGAATTATTCTAAGTTCAGGTCCTGCGAAAACACGATATAAAAGTTTAATGAAGCAGACATTTACTGCAAATACTTTCCAAAACAGGATAGCTAAAAGGTTTTTAAATTATAGATTTAATTCTTATATATAGTTCAAGTGTAGCATATTGTGAATTTTAGTTATGCATATATCAAATTTGGCACAAGTCCAATGAAAGGTCCAAAGTTAAGTTGATAAATATCCATTGACTTAATAATTAATATCTTTAGTTTCTAACAAGCTAAAATAATTGTAATTTCATACTTCCACCCAGTGTTGGGCAATTGGACAATTTTGGACAGTTTTGGACAGTTTTGGACAAGTTTTGGACAGGGTTTTGGACAATTCTTTTATGTCCAAAACCTTGTCCAAAACCTTTAAAGTCAAAAATTGTGTCCAAAACTCATCACTGCTTCCACCCATGTAATTCAGTAAATGTATTAGCATGAAGCAACATACAAAACCTAATCTATTTTTTAAATAATATTTAGAAAAAAAAAGTTTTTGAATGAAAACTCAAGAACAATAAATAATTTGCCTTTCCACTTTGAATGACGTCATATAATGATCGCATAATTTCTTCAATTGGTTTTGACACTTAAAAATAGACATAAAAAATATTAACATAACTCATATCTAACTACTTCAAATTTCAATTTAAATTTTCTACAAAGACTCTTTTGAAAATCTCCTCTTAAATATACATGTACAAATTTTCACTTATTATTAGCGATTATTTACGTTGCTATATATTTAAATTAATTAATGCAAGTCAATTATGGTTAATAAAATAAACACAACTCACTGAAATCTAACATAGATTCAATCAGATGTGAATAAGGTATAATGCTCCTGGCGTATATGATATAAAGAGTAACAAGCAAACAAAAAAAATTCAAAAAAAAAAAAATAAAATAAAAAGAGGAAGAGAAGACAACTGGGTATATGAATATAAAATTTTAATATAAAAAAATATCAGGCTATCTTTCTTTTTCAATCTTTGCAAACGTCATATTTATATTAATTTTCTAACATAAAAATTATATATGACTAATATATTTCCTTTATGCTACATATTAACTATTTCTACTATATTTAATATATCCACTATATACAATATAATAAATATATTTAATTGACG
Source organism: Oehlia diaphana (assembly GCA_003833135.1). Classification (NCBI taxonomy): domain Eukaryota; kingdom Fungi; phylum Glomeromycota; class Glomeromycetes; order Glomerales; family Glomeraceae; genus Oehlia; species Oehlia diaphana. Next base: position 33,870 of record QZLH01000679.1, read on the forward strand.
ATCCGGATAAGATCGGCACTAATTTACTATATAAATTCGGGGCAAAAATTTCCCGATTTATTAAGATAATATGAATATTACAAAAAAAGACCCTTTATGTCAATGCATAAAAAACCCCGGTAACCCATATTTTTTTTTGTGTAATCTACTGCATGAATACGTAAGGAACATGATGATATCGAAAATAAATATTTTTTATCAACTAAAAAATTGTCTTTATTTGCACGCACGTCAGATTCCTACCTTCTTATACTATATTTGAATTTCTCAATTTTACGGTTTATTCCAAATATTATTAGATAATAAGTTTATTTATATGTTTAGCATAATTTTTATTGAAATATTGTAACACATATACAGTTATTATAATAAAAACACGCCTCAATATATTAGATTTATCATACAAAATTTGAAATAACAGTTTATTTTTCTTGGGCATGTAATATTCTGTAAGAAATTCTAATTTTAGGTGTTTTCTGCTTCTTCCATATTTCTAAGAGCCATAGATTGTTTCCATTTGCGTGAAAAAGTTGTAATCCAGTTGGCAATAGTTGACTCCTTTGGAATATCATCCAGACTAATTTCTCCTTCATGTTCACGACGTAATAATTCATTTCGCATCTCTTGAGCTGACATTTTTTGTCTGGGGTTAACCGTTCCTGTATGAAACATGCATTCAAGTAACTCTTTTACTTCAGGTACAATTCTTTTCACTGGCGACCTAATCTTTTGATTCTCTTTTAGAGCCCATCCTTTATAAAATAATTCATGGCTAAAAGAATAATTTGAACATTTTGGTAATATTTGCAGCTTAGAAAACATTTACAAAGAGTAATACCTCTTTGAAATAGTATCTGATGGTGGATCGGTTGGATCAATAATCTCTGCGCTCTATTTATTGGTTATTATTATCAATTATATTACCTACCCCTATCCCAAATGAAGCTATCTCATACGATTAGAAACTACTCACTGATTCATCATTTTCTATGATTTCAGTATCGTCTAATGAACGCTGGATTAGCATTTTTCTTATTTCAAAGATACAATTTAGAAACTGTACCTTTTTTTTTGATGCTTGATGTTATCCAAGGTTGGTTTGGTCTTGTATGTTGGGTAATCACCGGGTTTGGCTTGACAAAAATTCGTTCTTTAGCAATTTTTTGTATTTTACTAGGCGAAAATTTGTTCCATGAACCAAACCCAGGAAGAGCTCTCCCATAAATATATCCTAGATCATCAGTTTCATTCGGCCAAACCCATTCTGACCAATTTGTAATTCCTTGTATAGTACCCAATGTACTTTTACGATCTATATATAAATAAAGTGAGTAATTTTCTTTGAATTTTTGATTATAATAATCAAATCAATCACAAACCTTGAGAACGGTTAGGTTGAATATGTGCTACATGAGTACCCGCTAGATCTTTGATTGCATCTTCAATATTTTCACCAGAAGTAATATCATACCCCAGTTTTACGTATCTTTTGATTGCATGAGTGATCTTATAAATAAACGAAATAATTTAGTAAATACATAACAATTCTTTCAAAAATTTGAAAAATTATATATTTATTACCTGTGCATGGTGAGAATCTATTGATGTTTTCGCCTCTCCTGCTTCTAAAAATATCCAATTTTTTACGCTAACATTATACCATTCCTTCCAGTATGATAAAATAATCATCAGTTCAGTATTGTGGTAATGGGGTCCATTATCAGAAATTATAGTAATCCATGATGGCTTCTTTTCAAGAGTTTCTATTACGCTATGTAACGATGAAGCAGTGAACCAGGCGTCCTGTTTTGTGTCATTTGACCAATGGTCAAATGCTTGAATGTTGAAATTATGTGTTTCGGAATTTTTAGTATAAACAAGTATGCTATAAAGACTCCAACCACGTTTGCCAAAAAATTCAGATTTTGTTTCTCTTGAACTTTTTGGCAGAATTCTTATTTTATAGTCTACAATTAATAATGCACCATCTGAATCTAGTTGAAGTAAATTGGAATTTAACTGAGCATTTAGATATGTCTTTCGGGCATGGTGAGACATAAAGGATATTAGCTGCTTTTGATATTCTTCAAGAGTTTGATAATGCGTTATATCTAAATTGTTTTTCAATTTCTCAAAAAATTCAAATAGTCCTTCGCAATTTTGGCAGACTTTTGGATGATCTTGATCACAATCACCAAATGCATGTCGAAGACAATGACTCACACAAGAAACGTGAATAGCATTGCCCATATCATCAATTTGTAATTTTTTGTCAAAATCCTTGCGAAGGTATCGTCTTAAACTTTGTGATTCATTTACTAATTCCTTCTGATTTTATTATTTATTATATACATTAGTAAAATGCTAAATTAAATTTTTAGTATACAATAGAAATAAAATAATAAACTTACCCGAATACCTGGATCTATGACATACTTTTCGATAATTTTTTCAATTTCAGCAAATACTAGATAACCACATTCATTACACGTCATACATAATCCTCCAAGATCTTCTTTATATTGGAAGCGCCCTCCTTCTAAACGTGTCATAAATGATGTACGTTGCATACCATCAGGATATTGTTCATGAAAGTTTTTCCATAATGCCCGTTTATGATCTTGAAGATATAATACAGGTAATCCACTTTTATTATCAGTCTTGTACGAACTCATATTTACATTTTTTTTATCCGCAAAAAATAATTCAAATTGACTTAGCATTTCTTCTTTTAGCTTGACACGATGAATGACTGGTTTTAATAATGGAGGTGCGCCATAACCATTAACTCGTGCATGTTTTCTGGATTCAGAAATAGTATGTCTTCCAACCTTTCAATACACAAAGTAATAATTAATTATTATTTATGCAATATTAAGTTAGGAATTTTTATTATATAAAATTTTTGTACCTACATTCAAATTTGTTTCCAATTCTGAATAAGAAAATTCGTCTGCAATAATTGATAAAACCCTACGTTTACCATCACTGTTTTGCTTATTATCATCCAGTGCACGTCTAAAAGAATTCCAAAAAGTCTTGGTTTTGTTTGGCATGTGAATGGGGGTGCTGACAAGAAAACCTATTTTGCTAAGTTGTTGAAGTGTTGCACGATCTTGTTCAGGTTGGGATGATCTAGACCAAAATTGATACTAATAAAAATTGTTCATCAATATAATTTTATCAATATTATTTCGTATAGAACTTAGATTGTAAAATACATTACCTCTGATTCTTTTTTTGACCAAGGAGTTATGTTATAGCTACCAACATCCCGAAGCATAGATTGCCATGCTCTTAATTCTCGATCACTAAATTTATGATTATTTGGATATAAAATTCGTAATTGTGAATATAATTCAATAATTGGACTTTCTTGTTCAAGCCAACCAAGAAATAATTGATGCCAATTGAGATTTGCAATCGTTCTTCGTTTTAAATGGTAATTATAAATTTGTTTCATAATAGAATAATCATTCCAATTTTTTGGAAAACATATGGGTAATTTTACTTTATGCTGATGAATGAGAGTTTGGACGAAAGAATTTTCAAGGCCAAATAGTAGGTTTCCATTATATTTTTTCATTAGCTCTGATTTTTCCCATACAGCAATTGGTGTTTCCCCTTCAAATTTCTTTTTCATTTGGTTATCCTGATAAATTTCAAGAATACATTTATCTTCTTCAATTTTAGATACGTAAATTGCCTGTTTATTGCCATTAAACTTGTATATCAAAGATGATTTGTATCCGGAACCAGCATTTAGCCAATCTACTTGAGAAGAAATTCCTATCCCATATATAAATATTTTCAGTGATTCAATAATAATTGAAATAGGAACAAATAAAACATCTCCTAAAAGTTTATGAATAATATCTTCGTCTTGCCATCCTAATACCAAAGGGCCAGAAAATCGCGTTCCATTTTCAAAAATTTGTAAATATACCGAAGATATAGCATTAGAAGGATCACTTTCTATTTGACTAATATATGCGTCACTTTGACATAAATACCCAGGTAAAAAGGCATGATTTTTATTGCCAACAACAATAGTTACAAAAAAATCGCGATTATTAAGACAGGTTTTGGTTTTTTGACCAATACGAAGAGGAAAAAAAGTCGCGTTTTCTTTATCTGTTGACATTTTCCACCAAAAACGAGAATATGGCCCATAGTGAAATTCTTCAACTATAGAACCAAGATCCACTAGACTAACTGCAATTGAGCGGTGTTTTGGCATAAATGTTAGAGTGATATTAGTCGCGCGCGTCAGATTCAGAAAAGCTATGTACGTTATAATGCTACTTATCCCCGAATTTCATTATGACGTACATAGTCACATGGTGCTGATCTTATCCGGATCATCAATTAATATATTTAACATCTCCAACATAGATCATCATATGAGGTTGATCATTGACGCCATACAATGAAATCCTTATCTTTTTGCATACCAATTGTACTACCTAAAAATTAATTTTGAAGGTTATTTAAAATGCAAATTTGACCATATTCTGTGTGCAAAAAAACTTTGTTTACTTTTAATTAAAAATTAAAAGTAAAAATACTTTACCTTTAGATTACTTTTAGATTAATGATGTTGGTATTATATTAATTAAATCATTAGTACCCATTACTTACAATATTTATTTCAGTCATGATTTTGAATTTGGTTAGCATTCCCATCAATAAAAAGTCTTCTGAAAAAATATCTTTAAAGTATAAAAAGAATTTTTAGCATAAGTACCATTGTCAATATACTTTGCATATTGACTTTTCATTAATTATTTCTTCAATCTCAATAGTAATAGTATCTTGATAATCAGCTCAGTTTTATCTAATATCAATCACTATATTTTTGAAAAAAGGTGACTAAAAAATAAAATTTAACATTTTAGTCTTAAAATAATGAAAAAAACTTCACATAAGATTTGCAATTTATCTTTTACCAAGTTGAATATAATGAAATCTTCAAAGTTTATTAAATGAGCTGTAAGTATCATTACTCCATAAACTGGAGTAGTGAATTAAGAAATCTAATGTATCATCTACTGTTAATAAACAATAGAATTTAATTTAATTCTTCTCTTTAAAATCCAAATAAAAGAAACTACTTACATTTAACTTTATCAAGCAAATATTCTGCTCTTTCACAAAGTGCAAGATAACCTTTTTTATTATACATTTTTGGGTGCATTTTACTTCTTTAATGCATTTCACAAAATTGTCTTTTATGCCCTGAAATAATAATTTTTATTACAATAATGAAATATACCATTATTATAAATATTAAATAGTCAACAAATAATAATCACTTACCCAGATATGCTTAGCTAGTTTTTTATTGTAAAATTCCATGGTATAATCTTGACTGCTATATTTTAAATTCATAACAGAATTTACTGACTTTAACATTGAATTGGCAATGAAAGTCTGGTAACTCCATTTATAACAAACAGAAAAAATTTCTCTGAGTAGCGTTGTTAGATCTTGCAGTCATTTCAAAGATATATCCACTATCTTTCTGTATTTTGTCAATCTTGTTGTTGATATGTTTGAACCTTTCATTGGTTTGTTTTTGTAATTTGTTTAATTTATTTTCTACTTTATTAACCTTTCTAAAATTGCATCTAATTTGGCTTTTATTAAAAAAAAATTAATAATGTTACAGCAGTATCATAATAATAAATAAATTATTTTAACATACCATTTATGTTATTATTCATTATTGCTTTTGCTTTTTATTTTATTTTTTCCCCTTGAGTCTTACTCCCACTTTCCTCTTTTTGGTCTTCTTGTTTAGATAGTTTCTCTTTAACATTTTTTTCTAAATAATCAACATTTTTGGGGATCTCCTCATTAATAAACTTAGACAGAAAAATAATAATATAATATAAAAGTTTAAATACCCTATCTGTAGAATAAAGAAAAAATGAAATTATAGCATGAGATAATTGATAGTTAATATACATAATATGTTAAGATTAATGATGATAATTTACAAAATAGTTCGTTCCTGAATCATTTGCCAAAACTCTACAAAAATAGATTCTTCCATTTCAATGAGCCATGACTACTCTTGTTACCTAGACAAGTCAGAATATTTGATGCAGGTTATAAAAAGAAATTAACTTTGAAATAAATTTATCTTAATTTATTAGATGATTTTACTCAATAGTAACTTGAATTCCAGTCATTAAAGTGCATGATGATGCTGCTGGTGTTTCCTCTTCTTGTCCTTCTTTTTTGGATAGATTTCCTTCACCTTTTGTTTATTGGGATTTATTCATTAATAAACCAAATAGAAGCCAATGATATAATGTAAAATTTCAATACCTTTTTGTCTGTATCTATAGTATACATATAGCAAACAAATTTAATAAAAGCAAAATGAAATTTTATATAAGATAATTAATACATTCAGATTAACTTACAAAGTCAGCTCCTGAGTAATTTCAATTTTATCTTCTCCAGTTTGTTATTTGCTAAAAATTGAGACATAGTTGGAGCAAGTAAAAGCTGTAAAACATTTGTTAACTAGATAATTTTTTAACAAAGAAATTAAATTTATACAGAAATAAATTATGACTAAATAATTTATTAAATGATTTTTTACTCTTGATTTTTAGTTGCTAAATAGTATGGTACTCATTTCATATAACAATGTGCAGTTTTTTCCTCTTGAAACATTGTAAGTGTAGCTCCTAATATTATGGCAGAATCATATAAAGAAACAATATATTATACAGAAATAACAGAATACCGAACTTGTAAATACACATTGAATTTCAGATATCTAATACAAGTTATAAGTAATTACCTTCCCCAGATCCGAGATTCAGTTACAATATCAAAGTCATTTCCTTCTAGTTTTTTTGCAGTTAATATTTCTTTTTTTACATTGAAGTAATTCCAGGATTGCTGAAAGTATTATAATCATGACTTTTAGCATTTTCAAATTCATATTTTTGTTTGAAGCACCTTTGATATTTTGAATCAGTAGTGCGAAAGTGATAGTTTGAAGCAGAGTTTTTATCTTGATAGGTGGCTTGTTATGACGAAATACAGCATAATTAATATAAATAATAACTATTACGTCATACTCAACCTATATGTTTGCCGATCAAATGGTCTTAACTTTTAAGTTTAAATCAGGCACTGATCACATGAATCATGCAGTACAAAAATTCAAAGATTATTTATACAGGCTAATCTAAACTTTCATTAACAGTTAAATTATATAGATTTTATATTTTCATTTGTTATAGATATTACAATAAAAGAATTAAATGTATATACCATATTTAAAAAGAACTGATGATTTCCATCCGCGATGATCACGGATTATTAATTCCCATTTCCTGTTTCGCAAAAAATATTTTATCATATAACTGGATATGGAATTTTTAACGGTGCGGAATTTTATTTTATCCGGATACTAACCGGATACAAACACTCGAGTAACTGTTGACAGTCGCCACACATCAGAATCCTCTGGTTTAAATATTAAAAAGGTGGGTATTACGAATATTTTTTTGCTATATTGTCATAAAATTCCGGTATTATTATAACTTACGAAAATTTACAGTATTTAATTATGATGAGAGCTTTTGAATGAAAAAATTTTCAGTCTTTTAGAATTCTTATATCTATTACTTATTGCTCAAATTATCATTGTTCATTGATTTATTGTTCATTGATTTCCTTCACTTTTTATTAATTTCCTTTCTTAATCTGTGTATCATTTTGTTTCCTTCATTATCTTCTATGATGAAATATTTAATAATTACGCCAATACTTAAAAAATACAACTTAACTAAGTAAGTAAATATAATAAAGCTGGTGCATAAAAAGTATTACTATTGTGTATTTATTCTTCGATAAAGTATTTCTAGACGGGAGAAACAATTATAGAAAGAAATTCTCTGACATTAAATCTGCGGTCTATGTGAGAAATCCTTTTTAATAACGTACGAGATAAACTAATAGAGAAATACGAAAAAATATTGGTGGTGAAATTGGTTCTTTGTATTTTACATCATAATTAAGTTTTCCTTTTAGGAAGAGAAAACTTGAAATAAATATAGAATTATAAAGGAAATCAGGTGAAAAAAAACTAGGGGATGCGAGAAAAGCTAGGATAAGATAATATAATATTCCAAGTTTTTACAAGAATATAATTTTTAAATTAAATCCTTTTAATATCAGATATCTTAATGTACGCTTTTTAATCTTTTTTTTAATATTTTTATGTCATAGATAATCTTTATTTAATATTTTATTTTGTATATACTTACTCATATTATTATTAACTTACCGGTAATTTTTTAATTTATATTGGCAAGGGAAATAAAATTAATTAGGAAATTTTCGTGCTCGCATTTCTAACATCAAATTCTAAGTTATCAGTTATAATTTTCAAATAATCATTTCAAAAGTTATAGTTATCAAAAATTCATCTTATACAGCTTTTTTTCGTTCTTTTTTTTTCATAATAGAAAAAATATGTATTTAAAATAAAAATAAAATAAAAAATAACTCACGCCCGCGTAATTTCATTTTTTTATTCTCGATTTTTTTCACAACATATAAAAATCGTAAAACCAAATTGTGATTTGTGAAGCCAAATCCATTCTAAACCTTTACTACAAAAATAATAACCGTAAAAAACGCTAAGAAATATTCCGAAAAAAAATATTATTCTTCTTCCATACATGAAGGAATTATATTGTAATTTATACTTACTCAACATTTTATGATTTTTTGTAATTATATTCTTAAATATACGTGTAATATAAAATAATTTTTTTATGCGAATTTTTATATTTGTAAAATAACCAAACTTTATCTTTTATAAATATATAAATTCGTTATTGTCAGAATTAAATATCATGTGAATTTATATCGATTTTTGAATTAACTAATTTTAATGTGTAATTCACTTGTTATAGTACGTTTATTTGGAAAGTATAATCAAATAAAATTCTTCCCAACTCTAATCCTTAAGAATAAAAGAATGGCATGGGATCAATACTATAAGTTATATTCCTGCTGATTTAAGACTTCAGCTAATAATTGGTGCACAAAATTTACAACGAGTAACACTTTACAATAACGTAAATAAATTACGTGATACATTTTTAATTTTTACATTTTATCGAAAGAAGAAGAAATAAACCGGCTTTAGTTCTTGAATATCCTTATCGCGCTGATAGTTATTTTGGCTGTCATATTTAATTAATATTTTAATTTATAGTTTCAATTATACTAAAAAACGACTACTTCTTGACGAGTAACAATGTTTAAAAGAAATATATATTGTTGGTAATAATAAATAAAAATAAATTATTGCATTTTCTTAAGTTACAATAAATGTCCAATTCATAAAGGATAGTCCGTCCTACTACGTGCACTTTTATTATCATTTCTGTAATGAACTGAATGCATTATTGTAATTTTAGCCGTTACATAGAGAGGAGTGACTCAAGTGGAGTTTGGAACCAGTTGCATTTTTGAAAACCGAATAATTTCGTTAAAAATGATTTTTTTTTTTTTTTTTTTTTACAAAAAGAGACAAAATTAATTCTAATCAATCAAATACGGTAATTATTAAAGAATCAAACATTCAATAATTGATCGTACAATGTGAACTATTTTTATTACAATGATAAATAGAATTTCTAGCACAGCATATCAATTGGTTTTCTCAATTTTTGGTTTACAATACATGCGTATAATGTACAAACGTACACGTTACTCTTTTTTTTTTTAGCTTAACTCCATTTCCATGAATTTTTTTTTTGTATATATTATACAACTCTCGCAAACATGTCAATTAATTCTTACCATTTTAATGTTTAAGTATTTATTGCCAATTATGTCTATATAAGTACTGTCAAAATTCTTGAATTATGAAAGAAATTATGGCTAATTAATCAAATAAAATAATTATAACATTCGATAATTGGAAATATTGGAAATACTTAATTTCTAAGAATGGCATTATCATAAAATTTTGTTGATCGTACAATGTAAACTATTTTTATCAACAACAATGAATGGATGATAATATTATTTTTCCTTGATTATTTGCATATGTGGTATAACTTTCAATTGGCAATACATGCAAGAAAAATATAATCTGTTCACCCGTACAATGTAACCTTTTTTTAAAAATAACAAACGTACACTTTTTTTAACTTATTCCTTTTCCTTGAGTTTCTCTTTGCATATATAATACAATTTTCGCAACATGTCAATTAATTCTTACTATTTTAATGTTTAAGTATTTATTGCCAATTACGTCTATAACTCTATAAGCGCTGTCAAAATTATGGCAGCAATTATGGCTAATTAATCAAATATGATAATATAACATTCGATAATTGAAAAAATTTGATGGAAATACTTAATTACTAAGAACGGCATTATCGTAAAATTTTTAGATCGTACAATGTAAACTATTTTTATTAACAATAATGAATGGATGATGATATTCTGTTTCCTAGATTATTTGCATATGTGATATAACTTTCGATTGGTTTTTGCTTTTTTTTGATTTACAATACATGAAAGAAAATATAATCTGTCATGCGCACAATGTAACCTTTTTTTAAAAATAACAAACGTACACTTTTTTTAGCTTATTCCTTTTCCATGAGTTTCTTTTTTGCATAGTATATAATACAATTTTCGCAACATGTCAATTAATTCTTACCATTTTAATGTCTAAGTATTTATTGCCAATTATGTCTATATAAGTTCTGTCAAAATTCTTGAATTATGGAAGCAATTATGGCTAATTAATTAAATACAGTAATTATAACATTCGATAATTGAAAATATTGGAAATACTTAATTGCTAAAGAATGACATTATCATAAAATTTTAGATCGTACAATGTAAACTATTTTATTTGCATATTTGGTATAACTTTCAATTGGTTTTCGCAATTTTTTGATTTACAATACATACAAGAAAAATAAAATCTGTTCATGCGTACAATGTAACATTTTTTTAAAAATAACGAACGCACACTTTTTTTAGCTTATTCCTTTTCCATGAGTTTCTTTTTGCATATATAATACAATTTCCGCAACATGTCAATTAATTCTTGCTATTTTAATGTTTAAGTATTTATTGCCAATTACGTCTATAACTCTATAAGCGCTATCAAAATTATGGCAGCAATTATGGCTAATTAATCAAATACGGTAATTATAACATTTGATAATTGGAAATATTGGATGGAAATACTTAATTACTAAGAACGGCATTATCGTAAAATGGATGATTTGCATGTGATATAACTTTCAATTGGTTTTCGCAATTTTTTGATTTACAATACATGCAAGAAAAATATAATCTGTCACGCGTACAATGTAACTTTTTTTAATAATAACAAACGCACACTTTTTTTAGCTTATTCCTTTTTCATGAGTTTCTCTTTGCATATATAATACAATTTTCGCAACATGTCAATTAATTCTTATTATTTTAATGTTTAAGTATTTATTACCAATTACGTATATAACTCTATAAGCGCTGTCAAAATTATGACAGCAATTATAGCCAATTAATCAAATATGATAATTTTAACATTAACAAGAATGCGTTGTTGTTGGGGATCAATAGTAAGTATTATATTTCCCATACAAGCATATCGATTTATTGGAGTACGAGCTTCACTTCTTCGTTTCACTGGCAGATTTTCAGGTCTGTGCCACTCTCATCCTAGATATGCTGTGCCACAACCTGTAAAAATTTCTTTCTTGTATTAAGATGTATATCCCGGACCTCCCAATAATAACCAGACCCATCTTAAATCGGTAATATGAAAATATTTATTAATTGGCGGAAATTTTTCTTGATTATTTCAAGATCACATACATTGGGCTGAAATTCTGGAAAAATGCATTCAACAAGTCGTGAATCAAGCTCTATTTCAAATGCTAATATTTCAAGTCTTCTGCATCTTGAAACCGCTTGGAAATTATTTCTTGTACCTTCACCATTATATTCATTGACATTATTGTCATCATCCTCCATAATATCATCTAGTAGCTCAAGATTCGTAAGTTGGAAAAAGGGAGTTCGACTGGAATTGGTATTTATTTGAGGAATCGGTTCATTTAAGTCATCTTCAAGTTTCTTTTTTTTTTCTCGCGTATTCTTACGTTTTTCATAACATTTATTGCAAGTTGAATACTCTTTCTGTGGATTGGAACCACAAGGACGGTAAAAATCTGCCTTTTTCTTTATGCATGAACAGCGAGTACGAATTTTTTCATTAAAATTCGGACCAGAAAATTCTATTGTATGAACGTTTTATAGTGTATGATTTTAACTTAATTTTTGATTTTAATTATCATATTAGGATAATATCATGAATAAAATTAATACCTTTCAAATTTTCTTTATTCATTTTAGTTTTCTTTGCGTAAATAAAAATAAGCGATATATTTAAAATAAATGTGTGTTATACACAAAAGCGTGAATCCCTCCCATTAATAATCTATTTTAGAACGCGAATCACGAGATTTTATGCATAAATAATTAATAATTTAGTAGTACTGAAACGTGTTTTACTATAATTTTTTTATTTCTTTGACTTAAACGAAAGTGTTAACTTTTATTTACAAATTTTATATCCGTTAAACAAAATAAATTGTCAATATTTTAATTTACGACTATAGAATATTTATAATTAATATTGGTAATAGTTAAGTATTCGAGTATTCATCATGAGTATTTATCGGTAAATTACTGACGCAATTATTTGGTTGCACAATACGATTGACCGTATTTGACTAAGTGTGAAATGTAATGATTTATATACTAGGCTACTTGCCTATTTCATACCAGAATTTTTTTTTTATGGAATTACTAATTGTGAGTATTGTACTACCAAGTATTTTTTTTAAAAGATTTGTTAAACTGTATAATCACGTCAAATAAAATTTTTTTAAACGATTTTAGTTAGTATCATAACTAGTTATACTTATCGGTATGACAATATCTGTGAAAGTGAAAATCTGCGTTTAAATTATTTTTGTTTTTTTAATTATTATATAATTAATTTCCATATGGAGTAATAAATCATCGATAAAAGTTTAGATTAAAATTTGTCTTTTATCTCTTTTATCACATGTAATTCTTATTGTAAATATTTTAACCAACTTCATTGATTTTTTTTTAAAAATCTCAGAAGTGAGTTGAGAGAAACATATGATGCTATCAAAGAGGAGGGAACGCCGATATACAGTATAATAAAAGTAATATGTCAAGGGACATCTAAAGAGATGAGAAAATCGATTAACATAGTATGTTTCAAGAAGCTAATCCGAACTAACCTTATTATTACTTTTGCAGAATATACAGCAATATCAATGATCAAAATAATGGTAGGTTTAAATTTATTAGAATTTTCGTTTTGATTTTCGCTTGATTATTGCTTATATTTGCACAAAATTTGCAGGATCAATTTGAATATGCTTTTGGGGAAAATGATTCTATCACGAAAATCTGATCTGAGACGAGAATAAAATTAGTTCCTGTAATACATGTGACGTATTACAATAAAGAAAAATAATACATGCAAAAAAAATTATAAAATATCTGATAAATCTGATAAATTTACCCCATTGCTTTATTGATCATATAAAAAAAAATATATAAAATACAGGCTACATGAAGATGCTATTTATTCGATGTATTCTCTTTTTACAAGATAGTCCCTTCAGTTTACAGACTCATCACATGACTTTTGACAGAAATTTTGTTCTCTGACTGTGGAAATAATTATCTGTAAAATTCTTTTCTAAAATAATAAAATATGGATTGAAAATTGTATCAAAGCTTATACTAGTTATAGTAAGGAAACAATCAAAATTATAATTAAGTTGGTAGTACAATCAATACTCACAATTAATAATTTATCTTTTGTTGCATTTCCATAACCATACGACCGAAAAATTGTTTTTTTTAATAAATACTCATGATAAATACTCGATAAATACTCATGATGAATACTCATCATATTAATCATTTCTTTCGCAAGAATTTTTTACTGAAAGTACCCATATCATCATTATATTGATTTTTTTTGATTTTATAAAAATTTTCACTTTTTTATAATTTTTCACCATTGCGATACTTCATGATGTCAAGAAAAAAGACTGCTCAGTCTATATTGTAAGTGATAAAAAATAATTAAATGAAATAAAAATGGTTTATGTGAGTTATTAGAAAATATAAATGTTCCAGTTCACAACGATACTATTGTAGCAGTTAATACTAATCCCTTCCTGTTTCAGATCATACCAGAATAATGCTATTAGAAAAGAATCAACTATAGGGCACATAAGAATCAAAGATCTCCTTTTTGATGAGATTAAAAAAATCCCAGGATGGAATCCAGATAAATTCCCCAGGGAAAATCTAAGCAAAAATGCATCTGCATATGTAAAAAGACGTCATAAATATATATTCAATACGAATTTCTTGGAGAAGGATGAGGAAATAAAAGAGGAAAACTATCAGAGAGTTTCTTTATCAATATATAGAAACCTGTGATTCAGACTACTTCAAAATTATAAAAGACAAAGATGAAATGACGTATGTTTGCATTAGTAAAATTCCTAAACCATTAACCTTATAAATGATTTGTCTATTATTTTTTGATAGGGCTGACGAACTAAGCGAAAAATTTGGTGCTCTTGTGGTGATTGATGAGAGTAAAGTTGATGAATCAATACTTTCTAATTTTACAAAAGCAAAAAACGAATCTCAGTGAAATCGTTGAAAAACTCAAGAAAATTGGGCAAGACTTATCAATCAATTCATATATGCAACATCACATAACAAGCTTGCAGCAATTAAATTTTTTACTTAATTCTTCTGGTATATTATAGTTAATTTCAATTACATATTATAAAATAATTTATTAACAATAATATTAGTGTTTATAGCTCCAATAGTTGGAGACCGTAAGATTTCTAATGTTCGTGATATAAATACTTTTGTCAAGATGACTAAAGTCACACTAGACCTCTGGGAAGAATTTATGGAAAAGGTCCCATTATCCATTCATACCCAGGGGAAGTTGATGGAAAAGAATACATTATCATTGTGGTGAATCTGCCAAAAGGAACTCCAGTTCACAATATTCCATCTGAATTCAAGGGTTTCCCTCTATTAGTTCATTACAAAACCTTTAAACCATCATGTCTTTACCACCAGTTTCAATCACTAAAACCTGGAATCAGCATAGACGATGCTGAAATGTATAATACATGCACACTAAGTGTATTATTTAGGGCAAAAAATAAGATAAAAAATATATTCTTACTGTAAAACATGGTGTCAGAGATGTGGATAGCTCAGTAGTTCAGCCAGGAAAGGTAGATGATGTATGTAGTTAATAGGCGTAATCTGTCGCATTGCGCCAGAAGAGAGAATTGTGATTTCTTGTACCACTAACTAATCTTACTTTCTTAAGCCAGTTCTGAACAATATCGTTGTGCTACTGTTAAGTACCAAAATTTATATATTGATAATTCAAGAAGACTTATAGACTATGCGTTTTGTGAGATAGACGAGTATGCTACAACAGTAATTTCCAACAAATTGTGTGGATCTGAAACGATTATTAAGAATTTCAAAACCATTTTGGATACTCAAGATGATTATGTACAAGTCTATAAGGTTGGCAGATCAACAGGATATACTAAAGGGTTGATGGCACCTTCTTTACAATATAAAATCATTTCTAAATTATTTGGTGAGTCAGACAAACTTGTTAAAACTTTAATAGTTCGCGGTGTTAATGGTCAAAATGGTAAGTCATGATTTATTAAATTCTTTTTTCTGATCTTTTTTAATAAAAAATTAATTGCTGTGTATAGGTGATCATGGAGATTCAGACGCACTGGTTTATGATCAATATGGTGCTTTATGGGGATTTATGAAGGTACCTTTGAAAATGATTGTACTTTATCTGTCGTCATTCCTATCGACATAATCTTAAGAGATGTTTATGAAAATGAAAGAGTGGAATTCAAGCTAGACACTGACATAGCATATAATGAAATAATCAGACTTTATTATTTGCAAGGTAAAAATCTGTCAAAATTCATTTAAAAATTATGGTTTATAATTTTATAATATTTATTTATTAAAAATTAGAAGAATCAGTCTTTTTGCCAAGGAATAACATTTCTGAACATAATTCAGATTCTTTTAAATCACCAGAATTAAGTAAACATGGTACTTTAATAAAGGGGCACCACCAAAAGTTACGGCAAAACTGCATAAACCATCATAAATTCTTCAAACCCTTCAATCAAATCTAATAATAAACCTGACTCATTTGCTTCAGAAAAAAGAAACACTAAAAGAACAAGAAAAAATATCTGAATTACTAAAGTAACAACCATTTTATTTTATAACAATATTATTTACACTTTTATATTACTAAATGAAATTATTTTTTTTAGGAATAAGGTAAAGAAGAACAAGTACTTGTTTATAATCCTGCAGAAATTCAACAGTTTCAACCTTACTACAACACAAAAACTTGCTATATAACGAAAGTTTTATTCATTCCAATATAAATTTTTTTTACAAACTCTCAGCAAGAACCATATATTTTTCCTTTTTCTATTAGCATTTCGCCACCCTTATATAAATCATATATGGATTTTTTTCTAGTTCATTACCTACAAATTTACAATCTCACGAAATGTTAAATTCACAGTCAAATTATACTCTTAACTTTTAAAACTCATTTTTCTCACTTACATTTTCTTCAATTAATTCTTTTTCAAACAATAATTCATTTTCAAATATTGAAAATAAAAGTAACTTATCCTAATTTCTAATTCTCTTCAATAATTCAACACCGTTACCATATTATTGAATAAAGTAGGGCGCAGTCTTATAAAACTGCGCCCTACTTACATTATAGTGTTACCTACTTATGTTATAATATTACCTACTTGCTTATTTTACACGTCTATGCTCTTTCTAATACTTTATTGTTATCCATCTATTTTCACTGGTCTGTAGTTGTTTGGTTACTTTATAGATATTTGCTTGATTTTATTGCTCTGTCCTCTTTTTATTACCTTTTTGCTATCCACTTGTTTTTATTGCTCTGTAGTCTTTTTGTGGCCAAGATGCTAGGCTGGCATTGATTGCTAAAAATCATGTTGTGGTCGGGTGGCGCAGTTAATTTGCGAATCAGATTTTAGCCAGCACTATACTATATTTTTGACCTGATCTTTATGGTGGAATATCTTGGCTTTCTGTGATTGGTTTCATGTGGTTTTATAGTCATTTGAATAAGGACATTAAGAGCTTTCTAATGATGCTAAGATCGCATGAATCAGATGCCTGAATGCTGAGTTAATGCATCCTGAAGTTTAGGCAAAAAATATGGATTATAGTGCTAAGCAAAATTAAGCGAATCTATACTGTGCCTTACTGCACCAGTCACGTGATACTGTTCTGGTACTGAAACCCAATATATATGCATTTGTGCCAAATATTTTTTGTATCCATATATTTCCAAAATCTTCCTAGCTCCAGTTTGGTGTTCCATTAGTTAGAGAATTGGAGGTGCAATATGCATTATCTTGGCCTAACCCATTTTATTACCAGAAGTGCACCATTTCGCAATCTAACTATTGCCTATTAGTTGCCAGTATATTGGTGAGCTCTTCTGAGACCGATCATGCTCTAAACTGGGTTGAGACATGAGTATGCCATTTTTTGAGCGTCACTAATGTCACCAGTTAGTATACAGAACTAGTGACAGAACTAGTAACAGGTTTGCTATCTTTCTTGATGTTATTATGCTATTTTATTCCTTTCTTGATTACTGTCACTAGTGTCACTAGTAAAAGTAGTAATTTCCTAGAAAAAAATCAAAATTTTTCTATGCTATCCCTATAGTCTATATGAGATATAATATGATGAATCTATGATGTACAGTATGTATGTAAAAAAAAAAAATAAAAGTTGAGAACCTCAGATTTTCTCCAGTGATATCAGTGATACCAGTGACACTCATCAAGAAAAGTTTCCTTCGGCCTAGAATTCCTAAAGAGCCTATCATCTGCGTCATTAGCTTCTGTCACCAGCTTTTTTTTCCTGTATCACTAGTGACAAGTTGTATCATTTTCATTTACCTCTAAATTACTTACCAGTATCTCTGCCAAAGCTAAATCTACTATCTTTTTCAGATGGTATTGTCCTCTTTTATGGTGCTTTCTAGCATGATCATTGCAATATCCATATTCGGAATAAGATAATTTTCCACATTCTTTGCAAAATACCTGAAGGAGAATTGCGATGAATAAAACATCCTTCCAGATGGTAGCATCCTCGATTACAAATCTTACCACTCCTGTAGATATAAGTACATCGATAAAATGCCATTTTTAATAACTATGGATTGTTGATTTACAATAATGGTCACAAGTATCCCACCCCTAATATTTTCTGAAGTCATGTGATAACCTACCCTAAAAATTTATAAGATTTAAGATCAATGATAATCTTAATCATACGCAAAATTATAGGTCTGTACAACATATAAATCAGGAGTTAGATGATCGGTAAATTTTGTGTAACAAAAATGCCTCTTTCTCTTAATAAACGTTATGAAATAGTTTTTTTACATGAACATCCAGAAGGTCTGAAATGGGGATATGTTAAAATAGCTTCTTATATACACTGTGATAAGTCTACAGTCATTTATTGGGTTCAAAAATACCGTGGAAATAAGGATTTAACTGATGAAAAAAAGTCTGGTCGACCTCGCAAAATGACTAAGGCATAAGATAAACGAATTGTAAAGATGGCAACAAAAAAACACAATATTACCTCTACTGAAATTAAAAATGAACTTGAAAAAAAAGGTGTAGAAGTTAGTTCAAGGACAATTAGGTGACATCTTGATGAGTCTGGAGGTAAATTTGTGAAAGAAATTTCAAAACCTTTGCTTTCTGAGAAACATAGAAAAAACTGATTAAACTGGGCAAAAAAACATCAAAAATTTAACTGGAAAAAAGTTATTTTTACTGACGAAAGTACTTTTCAATTATTTCAGTCAAATAGAAAGGTTTGGCAATTCCCTGGATGGCGTAAAATATTTCATACAGTCAAGCATCCACAAAAAGTTCATGTATGGGGTTGTTTTTCAATTCTGGGATTTGGTAAGCTGATTTGCTTTGAGCGAAACTTGGATTCACTTTTTATGTGTAGTATCTATGAAAGGGGTCTCTTAACTTCTACCAGTGAGTTTTTTGGGGCAGAAAATATAGAGTGGATCTTGCAAGAGGATAATGATCCCAAGTACCGTTCGAAAATTTGTAAAAAATGGAAAGAAGAAAATGAAGTGACTGTACTGCCTTGGCCATCTATGTCACCCGACCAAAATCCTATAGAAAATATGTGGCAGCTTCTGAAAATCAAAATTTCAAAAAAATATATTTATACAACTAAAAGATTAAAGGCAGAATTAACGAAAGAGTGGAACCAATTATCTATCAAATTAGCTAAAAATCTTGTTGGTAGTATGGAGAAGCAGGTTGTGGCATTAATAGAGGCGGAGGGGAACTATACTATGTATTAATGATTAGAGTTCACCTTGTACTTTATAATAAAAAAAAAATTTTTTTTTATTTACTAAAAACTTTTTTAATGATGAGGGGTGGAATACTTATGACCACTACTGTATGTATCGATCTATATAGTTCAGAATTAATTTTCATTTTAAACTTTTTTCTTCTGGAGTATATAGTTTCTCTCAAACTGTATACAGTCGGCCCCTTTATAGTTACACCTTTCAGGACCGAAAAAAAAGGGTGTGATTATAAAAAAAGTCATATGTTGTGACTATAGAGAAGGTTTTTCAAATATATTTATTAGTACATTGGGCCAAAATATGGTGTGCTTATAAAGAGGAATTTTATATGATGTGATTATACGGGAAAGAGGGGTAACTATATAGGGGGTTAACTATATTTGCAATATAATATCCAAAAAAATGATCGAACATTCAGAACTTTCAAAGTTCCTCTCCTTTGACGCACCCGCCCTTTTTCACCTAGAGGCTGAAAAAGATAAAATAGTAATTCGCTATTCTGGCAAAAAATACTTGACTGACATTCCAACACTGGATGATATAGTTGCAGGGAATGATGAGGGATTAACCTCAAACCTCAATGATGCTCTATCCAGTTGCGAAAAAATTCCATTTATGGCCATTAAGAATGAAAGGTCAACTGAAAGGATAAATTGAATATACCGCTATGTATTGCGTCTTTATGGTCGCCTTATTAATGGCCAAAAGGCACTGGTAACTCTTATAGGCATTCAGGTTTTCTTTGACATTCTCGTACCAGACGGAGAGACTCCAGATAAATGCGAAGAAAAGGTGAACAAAATTCTCTCTAGTATTGTAAAATCATATAAAATAGAGCATATTAAAGCTTTTCCTTTTCATGGTTATCATACAGAAAAAAAGACATATTTGCGAATTTATACAAACAGTACTGGTAGTAGAAAAACTGCTATTAAAGCTGTTCAAGATAATAACTTCGAGACTGCATCAGATGATTTATACTCATTTCACCGTAAGGTAGTCCGAGAGAATGGTATTCAACTCTCTGGATGGTCTATAATAAACAAATATATTTACAAGCAAGGCAAAGGGACCAGCCCACTCTATAAGTATGAATTCGATGTATCTATAAAAGATTTCTGTCTGCTAGAGGATATTACAACAATAAGTGACCGATTCCCTATTTCAGCTCTCTTACGGGATCGTACTCTTGTCCTCACGTGAGATATTGAAATGCAATCACAAGAGTTAGGTGAATTTGCTGAAGTTCTTGATCTGAATCATAATGTCTTTATGATTTCCATGACATTGCATTAGAAAAATAATCCAAAACCGCTAAAGCAAATATGTCTTGTTGATGTTGAGACAGAACCAGATTCGCAATGAATCACAATCATATGTGGAAATCAAGAAAATCTGCTAAACTATGAAAGCTTTTGCTCTCTGCTGGCGAGCATTTGCCCCTAACATTCATGTTAAGTTTAACGATTCTGACTATGATTGGTGTTTCATTATAGAAAGAGCATATCATCTTAACATACTCGAGTGGATGTGAGAGCGAATGACAGGAAAGTTTGAAAGAAAGAAAGAAATTATAAAGTGGAAATATCGTGGAAAGATAGGAGTAAAATCAGAAAATGATTACATGAAAAAGTACCCTGTTAAGGCTCCTAAGAAAGGGGAGGATCCAGAGGAGAAAGAATATATAGGTGGTCCAATTAAGATCAAAATTAGTGCAGAAGAAGATTTTACTTCTAGCTTTTTTGAACTGCTAGGTTGCATACCAATTGACGTCCGAGTGTGCCTCAAAAAACGTTTTCCTTGTTCTGAAGTCGATAAGAAAGGTTCACTTAAATTTTTCTTACGAAAGTGTGGTCTTGACAGTAAGGCCGATATGCCATATGATAAAATGGTGAAAATCTATTCAGAGGCAAAAAAAAGCCCCTTCTCAACAACCGCAAGAAATATGCGTGAAGTAGCACATTACTGTATTATAGATGCACTGCGCTGTCAAGAGCTTTTAGTAAACCAAAGTATAATAAATGATTATAGAGAGGTCGCCTCCATAGCTTATGTTTCTCTTTTCGACGCATACTATCGCGCAAATGGAATGAAGGTACGAAACCTTCTTGGCGCATATGCTGTCAAATGAGATATGGTAATAAGTACAAGGGTTCATGAAAATATAGAAAAAAGGAAATATCCTGGTGCATATGTATATCCACCTAAAAAAGGGATTGAAAGTAAAAGACCTGTAACAGGATTGGATTTTGCTTCATTATATTCTAGTATTATAATGGCATATAACCTCTTTCCAGAAAAATTTATATTTGATCCAAAGGATGTCAATATTGCGCAAAATAATGGAAATAATTTGCATAAGATTAAGTTTTCGTTTAATAATCATATCGTCCAAGCTTAGTGCATCTGCCATGATAACTAAACGGAAAAGATAGGCCTATATCTGGCTATATTGAAGGATTTATTTAACAAGAGGTTGGATCTTAAAGCACGTCTAGCCCTACTAGGAAAGAAAAAGCAACATCTTGGAAAGATGATAAGCTTAACTAAAGAAAGAGGCAAAAAGATTCCAGAAAGCTTAAATTTAGAATATTTATCTGTATGCTTTGATTACGATTATTGGGATTTAAAGCAAAAAACTTTGAAAGTATACATGAACACTTTTTATGGGGAAGCTGGAAACTCACTATCTCCTATCTTTTTTCATGAATTAGCCTGTGAAATAACTACGGCAGAAAAATATAACCTTAATTTTGTTGCCAAATTCGTAACAAAGAAAGGGTTTGGGATAAAATATGGGGACACCGATTCTTTGTATCTTACCTGCCCAGATAAGTATTATGAAATATACGATAGAGCTTTTAATGAAGGAAAGCTTTCCAAAGAAGCGTACTGGACTGAAATGGTCAAAATTACTATGGATGTGATGAGAAAGTTGCGCGATCAAGTAAACACTTATCTTAGGATAAAAAGTAGGACCTCTTATCTAAAGATGGCTTACGAAGAGGTATTATTTCCCATCTGCTTTACTGGTAAAAAGAAGTACTTTGAGATTGAGCATGAAGATGTAGTAAATTTTAAACCAAAAAACCTCTTCAAGAAAGGAATAGAAACTGTAAAGCAAGGTAAATCCCAGCTTCTCAAATTCATCAGAGAGAAGATTATGAAAGAGGCTATGGATATAAATAATACACGCCCAATTCACAAAATTATTAAAGATACTCTTAGAGAAGCTCAAAACAAGGAATGGGATTTCAATGAATTTATCATAATGGGTACATGGAAGCCTAAGAAAAATAATCTCTGCAACAATCACTTTATGGGACGTATGAGGGAGAGAAATGAGAGGATTCCTGATCCTAGTGAATGCTTTAGCTTTGTTATGAAAGATTCTCGTCTTCGCAATGAGAAAGGCAGGTTAATACCGTATAGAGTTGGGGATTATATGGAGTATGCGGATATAGCAAAGGAGCAAAACATGGAAATAGATATCAATTATTATTTAGGCACTACGGTTGGAATGTGCGCATGCTTTATTAATGAAGATGATAGCTATCAACCGCCCCCATCACATAAAATAATGCAGATCAAGGATTCAGATGTGAGAGAAAAGAAGATCGACAAATACTCCCAGGATGAGGCTGAAAGACAGCTTAAAAAATATATAAAAACTTTACAATAAACCTTTCTAGGTACAGTCGTCCCCCTCTATAGTCACCCCTATATAAGAACACTCTCTATTTAGTCATATCATTGTCAAATCCCATTTTTTTAAATATTAAAATACCCCTTTTGTAGTCACAAATCGATTATAGTCACTATCACACCAATCGTTAGTCCTGATATAATAATTAACATATGAAAATTTCCCCTTATATAGTCATATCACGTGATCAATAATGTATTCGGAAAATATATCACGCGTTTTGCGCATAAAATGAATTTTCCTTTTAAGCTGATAATCACCACATATTTCGAACTTTTTCTTTACAATATGAAAATGTGTTATTTTTTGATTTCAAACTTTTTTCATTACATAAATTCATACTTTTACAA
>QZLH01000680.1:32046-44223 GCA_003833135.1 Oehlia diaphana
AATTACGTCATCAAATAAATTTTTCTATTGGAGATAAAGTCTTATATTATGATGCAGCAAAAGAAAAGCAATGGACTGGAAAATTAAATCCAAAATGGAAAGGACCATACTATATTCATCAAGTTGGAGAAAAAGGAGCATACAAATTACGAACTATAGATGGAAAAGTCTTACGAACTCCTGTAAATGGAAGTTTATTAAAATTGTATTACGATCGACAAAATTGGGAACCAATAATTGTAGTATAATTAGTCACATTTAGGATCAACAACTCGTGGCCAAAAATATTATTTTACTTAGTACGACTTACAAGTGTTACAGACGATCAAAATGAATTTGCGACTCAATGCCTCAGAAAATTTATTAAAAGAGGAAAAAGATCTTAGAATTTTTATTACGAAAAATTTAATGAAAATTATTACAAAATATGTTAGAAAATTTTAAAGAAAATTAAAAAGAAATTTTTATTTAGTCAAGCTCTTTAAAGATAGGACAAGAGGTAGAAATGTTTGTTAAAATAATATTACATTGCTCATAGAGCAATTCTTTCGCTTCCTTATAGGCTGTTTCAGCATAACCTCTGCTACTTTCCAAACTTATATTATGATTGAGCAAGCTACAAATCCCCTCCTCCAGACCTTCTATTGTTCACTGTTGTTCAATGATTAATTTTTGGGCTTCCCAATTCCCATAACTTTCATTGCTCTTCAGCCCAGATTTTATTTTGCTCTTCAACTTCAAGATTCTTATGGGTCCCCATCTCAAGCAAACATTCGAACTTTTCTTGAAGATTTTTATTTTCTTCTGTTGCTTTTGTAAGGTCTTCTGTTAATAATAAAAATGGAGATTTATGGTCACACCAAGTTAGTTAAGAACTAAGTGGATAAAGTCAATAGCACAAAAGAGTTCTACAGGTAGAGGCCATTCAAGACTTAAATATCCTAGAGGTACAAGTACCCTGACTACAAGCTGTGCAAAATCAACCTTTCAAGAACTGAATATAAGGTTGAAACCCTGTCTACAGGCTATTATACCATTCAAGAGACATCTTAAGAACCTTGCGTACAATACCCACCTTCAAGTTGTCAAACTTTCATTTTTCATGCTTCCTTAAGTCTTTGAAATCATGTGCGAGACTTTTAGCGAGAAGTATTTGAGCGGTGACAAGTTATGTTAGATAGATTAATAAGGAAAATTTTTTGAAAAAGTTTGCAATAAAAAGTGAAGATGTTATGAAGAAACAAGAAAAAGAGAGAGGAAAAATTTAGATCTTATATAAGAAATAGGTACAACACAAAAATATGTAAAGATCAGGCACAACAAAATGTTATAAAAAATCACGACATGAAAAAACATGAAAAGTAGAAATTACATGAAAAATTAGGATGCGTAAGACATGCAAAAATTATTTATAAAAATATTTCTGGAAGATTCTAGAGAAAAAAATGTGGATATTTTTAGAACAAGGAAAAATAATCTTAAAATAGAAAAATGCAGTTAAATAATTTAAGCGCTAAAAATAACTGATAAATGTAGTGAAATATTATAATTAATACAACAATCTCATCAAAAATAAACAAATATCTCATCAGCAAAAGGATATATATATAGAAGATGAGAACAAGTTGACAAAAGAGTTTAAATCACTTGAAGAAAAATGGATTTATCAGAAATATTAGACGATATTCAACAAATAACTCCAGAAGAAGTTAATTTTCCACCACCACCTTATTTGGAAGTGGCAGAATTTCAAGTTAAATTTTCTGTAACTTTAAGAAGCGTAACAAAATCAATATGCTTAAAAGACACACAACTGGTGATGGTTAATTCTTTTTATTTAGGACAACTCCTAGACCAACTGCCAACTCCTAGCAAACGATTGAAATATAAGCATAAAATGACATTACATTATGCTACAATTGTAGATGATATTTTTGAGTTTTTTCCAGAACAGATTTTAAGGATAAAGAAACTAGACATCCAAGTAATTAGAAAAATTACCCGACCTCAGATAAGAAGACTTAGAAATAATCTATTGATTTTTGCAGGAGCTGCAAATTAAGGGGAGGAATCTGTTACCCTTGATCATGTGTGGAGTTACAATTTACTGTGCTGAAAGATCATGTGGAAAATTAAGATCTACTGCGTCTAACTGTGCCAAGCCGACCTAGCCGCAGCCACCTAGCCTATACATAAATTAAGTAAGTAAGTAATTTTAGAATTGCATCTCATTCTTTTTATAAAAAATTAACTATTTTTTTAATTCTTTCTTATTGCCGCATCTATACAAATATTTTACAGCTAAAGTATACCAACGCTTATTTAGTAGACTTTTTGAAGTAGTAAAAAACTTGAGTGGAATTGCTGTAAAGTTTTATCATATTGATGGTACAGGCTGGGAGTGTATTCTTGGAGATCTTGATGCTGCCCAGGCAAAAGGTTTAGGATTGGTATTAACAAAAAGAAATTCTAGTAAAAATTTAGAAATGCACTTAACTTACATTTTTAAATCATACTTAGTGCACTTTAAGTGGTAAATAATTTTTTAAATTATGAATTTTGATAATAATATTAAAATTTCATTTTAATAAAATATTTTCCTTTATCTAGTAATTTGATAGCTAAGAAATTTAATAATGAAGTTTATTTATTGGCAGTATCAATTCCATCTAAATCTAGCACTGAAGAAGTCCATATAATTTTGAAAAATTAGAAACTTATAATGATCAGTATGTAATGGATAATTATTTTCTAATTAATATAATATTGATTTTATTTATTTATATATAATTTAATTGGATTTGTTTTATAGATTGGATCCAATACTATCAACAAACTTTTGTATTAGCATCTTTAAATAAACACATCTCAAATATGGAAAATAAAATTTGGGAAAATTATGAAAATAATACAAATACAGCTGAGGCCACACATGCACAAGCTAATAGAAAAGAAAAACAACTCAAACTAATTAAAGCAATTATGAGGTATTTGATTATATTTTGGCATATTTATTAATTTAATTATTAAAATTATTGTCTAATTTTAGAGGTGAGCGGTTAGATGAAAGATTATTTAAGGTTGCAGAAGTTCATAATAGATTTAGTGTACCTTATACTAGAAGAGATAAAAGTAAAATTAAACAAAAATCAATTACTATTTCACGAAAAAGTAGGTAATTAATATATAAGCAATACATAATCTTATAAATCTTAATAATGTTTATTAATTAATAGGTGTCTGAAAAGAAAAAGAAGCTAAAAAAGAAACAAGTAAATTAATTTACTTATTATATAATGATATTTCTTATAATTAACTAATTAAAACTTTATTCTAATAATAGAAAAAACAGTAATGAGTGAAATAATTAGCCAAGAAAAACCAAGAACAAAAAGAAAGCTAACAACAACAATTGATGATAATGTAAGAACAAAAAAAAAATAAAATTGACGATAATGATCAAGAACATAATTCATTTGAGATTGATAGACAGCATACCATTTTGCAGATAGAAATTGAAGAACGAAAAATGCAATTAGCTGAAAAGCAAACAGCAAATCGTAGAGCTTTAGCAGAAGTTGTAAAACTTGAATTAGAAAATATAAAGCTACGCAAAGAATTAGAAAATTAATTTTTTTATTTTGATTTAATAATAAAATTGTTTATTTTAAGATACTATTTGTTATTTTCATGTATTGATTGTCATGTATTATTTTTGTATGCTAAAAATTCATACATGTATGGTTTATTACAAGTCTGTATGGATTTGCATACATAGATTGAAAACCATACTGTGTAAAAGCACACATACCATACAATACATACATAAAAAACCATACCATACAGGTTTAAGTAACACCTCAGTTATTGGCATTACCATTCTCATCACCTGCAATTTAAATAATAAATACTTAATATTTAATAATTAATAATATTCTTTCATATGCATGATTACACATATTATTCTACTATATTTTAAACTTTAAAAATTCCCCTTACCTTTTAAGAAATCTCCAAATCAAATAATTGAGAATCTTGACAATCTATTTAATTTAAATAATAAAATTAATAATTATAGACATATAATTATTTATATAATAAAAAATATTACCTTTATCATTTTCTTCACTGCTATTTGAGTAAGAAGTAACGATAGATGAATTATTGGATTTTGATAAATTATTAAATGTAAATACTCTACTAGTATAAGTAGCATCAGAGTCCATCTCATATGAAGTTGAAATATTTGGTATTTCTTTATTAGCTTCTTCAAACATTGCTTTAATATCTTTTACTTTATAACCGAATTTTTCTCTTTCTTTATAACTTTCATTATGAATACAATCATACCAAAAAATTAATATACCAGATAAATCATTTGCTGTTGGTCTTTGATTTGGAGTGGAATTCATACAACTATAAGCTAATTTTTTATAAACTTCAGGAGTTCCTTTTCCAAATTCTGGTCTAAGACCATTACATATTGCTAATGCTAAAGTAGCATCATGTTTTCTTTTATGAAAAGGTGGTTTACCAGATGATAATTCAGCCATAATTACACCAAAACTATAAATATCAGAAGACAAAGTATATGGTTCACCATTCAAAACTTCAGGAGCGATATATGGTAATACTCCACATATTTTATTATCTGATTTTTGTTCATTTGATGAACCAGATAATCCAAAATCTGAAATATAAGACCAATCATCAATCAATAATATATTTCCACTATGAAAATCCTTATGAAAATAACCTTTCTTATGTAAAGTATCAAGATCTAATATTAATTTAAATAATAAATATAATTTATCTTTCCATAAAATATTATTGAAATTACTTGAAAGAAAACTTCTCAAATTTCCTTTTTCTGCAAATTGTGTAATCATTATAAAATCTTTAGTTTCAGGATCTTTAGTCATTCCATAAAATGTTAATAAACTCTTATAAGATTTATTTAATTTCCAATGCGTTTTAAGCTATTATTTACAATATTTGATTTATTAGTAAATAAATATTCATATTTATTTTAACGAAAAAAAAAAATTCATATATATATATATACATTACCTCATTTAAATATTCATCTGACATATTTTGTGATCCATTTAACATTTTTAAAGCAACTTTTATAGGTTCAGAATTTACTTTTTTCCAACTTCCATCATCTTGTCTTTTATATTTTACTTGACCATCAATCCATATTGCGGAATATACTTTTGCAAATCCACCCACTCCAATTTGTTTTATATCTTTAAATTTATCATATGGTACCCATTCAAGAAATAATGGATAATAATTAGTATCAATATAACGTAATCTTGAATCATAAATTGTTTCCTTAATAAATTCATCAATATCATGATTTTCACTAGTCCATCCTTCAATTATACAAGAAGGAACACATTCTTTACACCATGGTCTTTTAAATTTTTCGTTATAACAATTTTTATGGTTAATGATTTTCGAATTATTAGAGATATTTAAATTATTAAATACAGTTTCTATTGGGACTTGAGTTTCACTTTCCTTATTCATATTCAATTTTTTTTGTTTACAAGAATAAAATTGAATTATGGGCGTTTTTTTTTGCTTAGGCGTCACTTTATTTTAATAGGGAATTAATTTCCAAAATTAGTTAGACGGTAGAACTTGGTAGATCAAATTACACCACTGCGTCGTTAAATTTATTATAATAGCAGGTAATAATCATTAAAAGCATAAATCTGTAAATCTGAATATTTTTTTTTTTTTTAAAAAAAAAATTGCAAGTTTAAATATACAAACTTAAAAAAAAAATTTATTCACAGTATTTATATAAGTACGCAGGGCGCCTATGATCGGCGAATGCAACAACATTTTTGTAGCTTCCGAAATCCGAAGGCTGTCGTGGTTAATTAAATTTCAATAAAAAATTTTGATTATTTTATCAAAAAAAAAAAAAAAAATAAGATTGTTAAAAAATTTGATGAAATTATTTTATTGAAATACTGTAATAATTTTAAAGAACTTATTATTATTTAATTATTTTATTGAATTATTTATTTTAGGACTATGAAATTACAATTTTTTTAAAGATCTTATTATAATTTAATTATTTTTCTTATTTATTTTTTTTAAAAAGGACTAATATTAAGGTTATTGTATTTTTAATATTATAATTTTTCATTTTGAGTTTCATCACCTATCCAGTAGGAAATGTTACTACTACTACTTTATAAAAAAAAAAAAAAAGAACGTAAATAAAGTATACTTAATCTAAAATAATTATTATTACAAACATTTATCTATTAAATTTATAGTAGGGAAATTCACGACAGGGAAACCTTTTTCATTAACAAAAAAACCTAAATTACCATTAATATCAGTTTTAAGACGGGGTTGGGTTTTTCTTTTACAAGCAGTTTTGTTACCAAAAGAAATATTATTATCAAGAGAACCAACGATTTGAAAACCAATTTTCTTTTCAAATTTTCCTTTAAGTACATCGACACCAAGAGCTAATTGCGGTTTAATAGAACCATTAATATCAACGGAAGCAGAAGATATACCAAATTTTGGTTTATGTAAATTTGATTCAGGGACAAAACCTGATTGTGTAAATGTTGGTTGAGTTATATCAACAAAAGAAGCATTAGCGTTAAAACTTGGTAAACCGACATCTCCACCAAAACTAAGAGAACCTGTTATATTTGCAGCTACTTTAGAAGCAACAACAAGATCTATTGAAGGACCAAGAATAAAAACTCCTGGTATACCAGGAAAACCGGGTAGAGGTACAGAAAGAAGTTCAGTATCAAAATTAAATGTACTTGCAATAGTACCATTAACTAAAAGATCAAGATTCATTAAGGTACTTCCACTTAATGAAACTGAAGCCTCATTTAATTTTAAACCGGAAAGAGAAAAGCTACCAGCAAATTTAGCAGAAATTGTTGCTTCACCTTTCATAAAACAATTTGTACATAATACAGAAATATCGGAATTAGAAAAAAGTGAAAGGTCAGGTTTTGATGATTTTCTGTTTTTTCATCGAATAAAACGTTTAAATTCAAAGTACCACTTTTATCAATTGTTGGAAGTGGGATTCTTTTATTAATATTATTACGCCTATTACTTCTTTTTCTTTCCACCCAGGTAAGATCAATGGAAAAATTTTTAGCCCAATCAGAAACATCGCAACTTTCCGTAGTAAAGGTTACTTTTTTATTAGGTATATCGATAGATTTATTTTTTGTCAAAAAAAATTGGGTCTCATTCTTATTAAAGCAGTCCCATTTATGTGAAACCATTAACATAACGGTATTTGGCCAATTATTAACGTTCTTGATAGCATTTCCGTCATCTAGGTTAAGAGTAATCTTATTACCATCGCTACAATCGACACTTTTTACGTCACTTTGATCGGGATTTATTGAGGGTACAGTAGTTTTAAAATAAATTTCTGCTTTATGGTAACCCCCAAGTTCAAGATCTTTTTCTCTTTGACTGAAAACACCATAAAGTTCGGTTGACGGTTTGAATTCTTTTTTATCCGTAACGATATTAAAAGATGAAGAATAGACGATTTCAAGGAAGAAAAATGATAATAAGATTAAACTTAGGATGGAATTTGATTTGAACATGGTTAAAAGTTTTTTTTTATTGTCTAGGTGCGATATGAAAGAATGGGAAAATAAAATTTTTTTTTTTTTTTGGTTTTTTTGAATTTTTTTGGTTTCCAATAAATAAAATGATAAGACGTATCAAACGTCAGGAAAAAAAAAAAAAAATGAAAGATTATTAAGACGTATCAAACGTCAAAAAAAAAAAAAAAAATTCGAAATATTAAGACGTCTCAAACGTCAATGAATATGAGATAACTTTTTTTTTTTTTTTGGAAAATATTTTTTTTTTTTTCTGATATTTCTTTTGAAAGTCATGGCTATCTATTTATACCTTTTTTTTAAATACTCAATCTTATAAAAATCATAAAAAATTGACTTAGCTGGAAATTTAATTGTTATCAAAAACTTTTTGGAAATAATATTTTTAGACTTAATTATCTCCAAAAAAAATTATACGAAACTAATTGATAATAATTAAATACAAGGATCCACGAAATTTAGTCTTTATGTAATTGTAATGTAGGACAATCCGGGGATAAAAAGAATAATATTAAATAAAACGCATGGTATCACGTTACATTGACGGATTTATCCAGGGATTTTTTATCCTCAAATACTGTATTATTAAAGTTTAATAATATAATAACCGATTTTAGGTATTTAACTATTAAACTACATGTATGATACACGATTTTGATAAAAATAATTTGTTAATAAAAGAAACTTAGAAATTCTCGAAACAAGAAATTTTGAATTAAATATTTGAAGAAAAATGGTATAAAAATAGAAGTAATGTCAACATAACACATTTTTGGAATATTTATCATTATTTAAATATTATTTCGGTTTTCGGTTCTTAAAGAACAGAACTTTCTTTGAAAATATTGAATAATATTAAATTAATTTATCTTGTTATCGATAAAAAGAAATCGATATTATGGTTATAACCTATAAATATTTATAATGTATTGAAGCATGTGTTATTTTTTACATTATTACTTAAATTTTAAATAATTTTTTAAATAGAAAATTTATTGAAAATTTATTGTAAAAAAAAAAAAAATTTATTTTGGAAACATCTAATATTCTTATGTATCAACAATTTTAACCCCAGAACTAGGAATTTTATTATACAATTTTTAACCAAAAAAATTTTTAACAAAAAGGGTTAAAAATTTAAAATTTTATTAGAAAATTTTTTTTTAAAAAAAAAAAAATATTGCGGGGTGGAGCGAAATATGAAACGTTGACGATCGATTTATTATTTTCATTTATAGGAATAACCACCATCATAACCACCACCATTTTTGGAGACAATGATTTTAAAAAATTACGAGTAAAAAAAGCTTACTAATAAACAATTAATTATATTTTAAAAAAGGGAAATAACGGTTAATAACGTCAAAAAGAAAAAATGAACGTAAAAAAATGTAAAAGACGATACAAAAATGCATTTAATATATATAATGATATAATGTATCGTTTAATAATATTTAAAAATAATTAAATAAATAAATAATAAAAGATACTGAACAATGATATAAAAATTTCTTTATTTAGAAAGTTTTTTAAAAATTTATATATTATTTATTGATTGTTAATATATTTTTGTCATTTGTCGTTGTGATACAGCTGTAATTTTGAAGATCGTTTATCATGAAACTTTGTTCCATTTTATAATCATTTACAAAATGTAACAAATATTTACCATTTTTGTAATTTTTGTTATTGTCATATTTTCATTTAAACCATAAAAATCGAAATGTTCATATTTACCATTAACATGGAATATATGTGGACATTTTGAAATCATGTTTCATATTTTTTACTTAATTTTTAAAAATACTTTTTCAAATAACATATTTCGTTCATTATGATAATATAATCAACTTTCTTGATATGAATTTTAGAAACGTTCACTTTTATTCATTTATAAAACTGACTCTTTAATAATTTTTAATTGATTTTATGTTGAATTATTTTTTTTTTTTAATTTTATTTCTTTATCTAGCGCTGTTTTCTTTCTTTTCCTTTAACGTTATTTGCATTCTTCAAGAAGTTAATTATGTTACTAATATTTTGTTGACAATAAACTTTTGTAAAACTTAACTCTAATTTACTCAGGATTCTCTTGGGCACCCGAAAGTGGGTAAATTTCGTTGATTGCGAACCGACTTGTTTTTATTAAAAAAATTATTTATAAGAATTATAGGCTATACTACAACTACAGCGTTCACGACAGTGTTATTAGAAAAACTGCAAATCCGCAATGTTTTTTCGTTTGAACCTTGAAACACTATGACCTTCGAAATTGGTTGCAAGAAAAAAAGTAAAATATGATTAAGAAGAAGTAACAAATCATTTGCAGAATGATAAAATAGGAAGAAATGAAGAAAGTTTAGAAAAATTGACAAGAAATCAGATTTAAAATCCTAAATCCTATATTAAATGTCACATGAATTTTCTTAGCACCGGCCAAATTCCTATAATTCTGTTAAAGAGCCCATAATGCCGGCCAATTATGTAACAGATTTACTGGGTGATACTTTGATCAAGAGGCCAATATTCAGTATGCGAGAGGTATCAGGCAACGAAAGATTCGAGATACCAATAATTTTCTGGAAATAATGTACAAACAACGTATACAAAGAGTAGAAATGGACAGGTAAAAAAGGATCAAAATTAAGAAATTATTTAAATACTAAATAGGAAGCAGAGATAGAAGCAGATAAATAGAATAAAAAAAATTTTTTGTGGTATTGTAGGTAGATGGTATAAAGGCGAATGAATTTTACCACAAAGACGAACAATTAAGGAAGTATAATAATTAGAAAAAAAAAGGAACGAAAAAGAAAAAAAAATAGTGAATTTTATTTCAAATCAAATATCTTAATCAATAAGAAATCTAGATAGGATTAGATAAAAGAACGTAAAAATCATAAAAGAGTAATAAAAATTAAAAAAAATTTTTTATTCGGTGCAAATTTATGTCGATCATTAGTAAATTTTTTTCTGATACCCGATTTTCATTCTTAAATAATGCTCTTTATGTAAACCAATTCAACACCAACATATTTTAATACATAATATTTATCCTAAAGTTTCAAATAGTTTATTTTTTACAATAATTTTTTCAACGCCGCGCCAGATTCCCATTTTCTGCAGATCGTTTGCAGTTGACTCGTGGATCACGAATTAAATTTTTACATACACATAATATCTATTTTAGTAGTTAAATAGAATAGAATAGTGGACCCAAGCGAAAAGCGTAGCGAATTTAAGTAGATAGGGTCAATCCATTTTCATTGGACTCATATATTAATATTAATAGACAAAGCATGTCACTGATGTCCCAAACCTTACCATCGGACTAAATTATCGGCCAAATCTAATAATGCCTTGGCTGTACCAACGATGATGATCTAATTGTAAGGTTTGGGACATGATTTGATTTGGTCTACAATATCACCAAAAAAAGCCTCTTAATGACCTATAAACCACAAAAGTCTGAAATTACAGTTGTGCGGCTTATAAATATAATCCCCTGTCGCACTAAGTGTCATGAAATATGACCGTTTTTATAGATTTTGAAATTATTATAAATTTTTATTTAGTGGAGAATGGATTAATTCCGTGTATATCCGAGTAAACAGGTAACGAACGCTAAAAATAAGTTTATTTATCTATTAATCATTGATGAGATCATAATTTCGACAACTTTATGATAACCTATGGACAGTATTATACTATTATTGTACGTGCGCTTAATAATGGTATGATGTGGCGTTTCGTGCCACATCAGATCATGCACGTCCGTACAATTCTTATTTTTTCTTTTATAGATGCAACAGGATATTACAAAATATTTTTATAAATTCCGTAATTGTCAAATATAAATACTGTAAATCAAATAAATAATATAACTATGAAAAATATGCATAATATACGTATCAACTATCAAGGTTATATGATTAAAAAGGTACTAAAAACTTTGCAGAAATTCGATAAAATTTCATAGGAAAAGTTTCCAATCTCACATAAAAAAGAAAATTCATTGCATTTTTAAGTTTCTGCAATAAGGCGTGTTATTCTAACATGTATTCATAATTTGTGCCTTCGCAATTATATTTCTTCTCAAAAAATAAGAATTTTTTATAGCGTATAAAAGAATACAGTGTAATTGTCAAATGATGATGATCAAGGACCACGAGCAAATCGAGCAATACATAATAACAAGTGATCGGCGCACATATACCATTGGCTCTACGAATCTTAATTCTGGTAGGAAACGCTTCCCTATAAAAAAATTGGATACGTTTTTTATAAAGTTTTTATACGATTTTTCGGGAAAATGCACAATTCCGTATCTCTAAAAATATGGTTTGGATACGGAATTTGCACGGAATTCATATGGAATTTACATGATTTGATCACTGATTTTATCATGAAATTTGTACGATTTGGTCACTGAATTTACTATTTGTATTGCAGTTTACTATATTTGTATTTACATAAATCTAATTTTACTTTATTAAAATAAAAAAAAAAATAAAAAAATAAACAAAATACA